>SEYY01015825.1:0-20000 GCA_009176605.1 Armadillidium nasatum | reverse complement strand
TAAGATTCATATTGGAAAATTTGATAGAATTTATTTCTTATGAATGAAATAATAAAAGAAAAAGTATATATAATAAACTAATAGACAAAAAAAATAAAAGTATGTAAAGATTTTTTTTTAAAGGAAAAGTTGAATTCTGACTAAGTAAAAATATTTGGATATATATATATATATATATATATATATATATATATATATATATATATATATATATATATATATATATATATATATATATATATATATATATATATATATATATATATATATATATATATATATATATATATATATATATATATATATATATATATATATATATATATATATATATATATATATATATATATATATTGTAGGGATGAACAATCCCGTCCATATACTGAAAACTCTACATTAGCGGTTGGCCCAAATGCAACGAGAAAGACGCCCATTTTCAACTAAAATGACGCCATAAATTTCGACCTAGGCTAAAGTCGTTCTTTTTAGTTCTACATCATACGTGCGACCTGTTGTTGACTAGCCGTCCTACCTTATCAAATTATTTCTCATATTCTTAAAAGAATTACGCGAAGAACATCTAACTCTTTACATCAGTACGCCAATAAGCAACGTACGGCCACACTACAACCTTACTGAGGCTTCAACAGACGCTAGGATAAGTTGCAGACACCTTCGGCAAAGACTGCACCAAACTACATACTTACCATCTCTCTGAGCTCAGCTACAGTTCCACACCGGCCTGTTTGCTACAGATTGGGTCCTGGTCTTATATCATTGCTGTCCTCTTGTCTCATGAATAAAGAGACCCGAACACTCAATATTGTTTTAATTCAATCCTCCACCTGCAACCAACAACTATATATATATATATATATATATATATATATATATATATATATATATATATATATATATATATATATATATATATATATATATATATATATATATATATTATATATTATTATTATATTATTATTATTATTATTATTATTATTATTATTATTATTATTATTATTATTATTGAGATTCTCTGAAATGTAGAAATCCTAGAAAAACTAAAAACAGTACTGTGACTGCTCTCCTAAGAATTAATCCTAATGTACAAAGATATAGCCTAAAATTAAATGCAATTAATAAAAAGATAATGCAATAAATAAAAACTCATCATCTAAAATGTTTTTCAAATAATTTAAATAAAGGGGAACTTTGGGATTTACTGTTTCCAAGATTAATTATACTCGAATAAAAACGTTTAGTGCATGAGAGCTATTAATGTAAAAATTTATTATAAAACGGAAAATTCAGCCAAAGTATGACATACCATTTCTCAGTCCAAATAATAAGAACCCTCAAGCTCTGCCCAAAATTTTAGATCCCTGTTTTAAAATAGTATCATCAAGTCAAGATAAAAATTCAGTGTAAAAAGTAATTCACTAATTCAACCCGATCAATAATCAAAACGACAATTTAATTTTAAGAAAGCAACAAAATGGATCGAGCAGGGTCAGGTCAAATAAACTGGACCAAATTTCCTTTACAAAATTCTAGAGTTCCAACTCTAGGATAAAAAGCTTGAATATTTTCCTTCCAAAAGTCTAAGTAATAAAATAATAAATGGGTACTCATTTTTTGCTGGCAGGTGGTGACGATGAGGATTAAGTTATAAGTTAAATTACAGTTATAAACCAGATTTACATCTTTAGGGGTCAGGCAAAAGCAAGTCTGTCCTCGTGGACTTAAACAAATCAATTCAAATATTAAGTGTTATCAATCTATCGATTTTTCTTAGTTTAGCGGATATTTTTTAAAATTTTTAGTATACAGTATAAAATTTACCAATACAAATCAAAAATAATTAAGTAAATGGATTAAATTTCTAATATTATATATATATATATATATATATATATATATATATATATATATATATATATATATATATATATATATATATATATAATATATATAATATATGACCGGGGCCCCGGCCCCGGCTAAAAATCAGGGAAAACCGGGGTTTGCCTGCCGGGGTTAAAATGGCAAATTATACTTGAGGGGACAATCCAAATTTTTTTTTAATTTTCAGCCGAATCTCTGAAATTTTCAGTGTATATAGCTTTCTTAGTGGTGAAAAAAAGTCCATTTCTAGCGTTTTTCTGAGTCTATAACTGCTAAAAAGTTTTTTTTGAGGGGAAATTTGACCCTTTTCAAATGAATGGCGGGGCCAAACCACTTTTCGGAATAACTTGAAATTTGGATGTATATTCATAATTCTATTAGCAACGAAAACATGTAACAGACATTTGTTTCCAGAGTTATAGAAAAAATGTTATAAGCCCAAAACTAAACTACTATAGAAAAAAATCCACCTTTTCGGTCAATAAAATTTAAAACAAAACTATAACTATAACATTCCTTATTTTAGTAGGGTGCATAGAGGAGGGATGGGGCTACAAATTCTTCTCTATACTTTATTCGATGCGAGTCGTTGGTTTCGAGATATAGCCTCTCAAAAAAGGTCCATTTTTGACCAAATTTCAAGTATTTCCAAAGTTTGAGAGGCTATATCTCGCTTCAGAAAAAAGGCATTTAATAATGCACTAAATAAAAATTGCAGCCCTGTCCCTCCTCTAAACAATATCCAAAAATAAAAAAAAATAATAGGTAGCGTGTTTTTTAAATAATTTTTTCTCGGGAAGGGTACGATTTTTTTTTTAAAAAAATTCCGTGCTTATATCTTTTTTTCTAGATGTGATATCAAAAATCTGTTCTCACCAATGCAAGAAATTGAGGCTAAGATTATTCAGTTAAATTTTCAGCTCATGTGGACCAGTGGTTTGACCCCGTTATTTATTTTTTTCAACTTTGTGTCCAAATAATTTTCAAACAGTTATAGACTTAGAAAAATGCTCAAAATCAACTCAGAACTTTGTGGAAAAATGCATATTCCCTGAAAATTTCAGCTCAATCAGTCAAATAATAAAAAAAAAAATTTAAACAATATAAGAAAATTAAGATATTTCTTCTTGCTTTTTTAAAATTTTCTCTTTTTTTCTGTTTCTTTTGACTACTCCTTTTCTGCTAGTGAATGTTCATTTTTGTGTTTTGATTTTATGCCCCCATAAAGATTTGGTTGAAAATTTTTTACTTGTACCACCCGGAGGTCCTCTTCTAATTTTCTGACTGCAGATGTTACATTTAGCTATTTCGAGCCTATCCTGAAACATTGTAAAGTACTTCCATACTCTGCTGAAGCTGATATTTTAACCATATTGATTGAAAGTATAAAAAAAAATAATAATTTTTAAATAATGTAGCTAATTGATTCAAGTTTGATACATAGCAATGATATAACAATGATATGTATAAATATAGGTTATATTGATAATTTTATATCTTACATTTTTTCAAACTTTACTTTGTGGTCTTATAGGTAAAGCTGTTGAATCACTATTATGAATCAAATTTTTTTTTTTTTTTTTTAATTTTTGGACTTTTTATTATGCAAAATCTGTAATTTTCTGACATTTTTCCAGAGAAAATGCATATAATCATTAATTTAAGTGAATGTTGGCTATTCTACGCCTTTCTTATAATTAAATAAACCTCAATTAACTTTATATCTAATTGTTTTAACCAAAAATTTTAGTGCTTTTGACCTCTTCACAAATTTTAGGCAACCCCGGCCCCGGTCGGTCCCCTATATACTATATATATATATATATATATATATATATATATATATATATATATATATATATATATATATATATATATATACCGTATATATATATATATATATATATATATATATATATATATATATATATATATATATATATATATATATATATATATATATATATATATATATATATATATATATATATATATATATATATATATATATATATATATATATATATATATATATATATATATATATATATATATATATATATATATATATATATATATATATATATATATATATATATATATATATATATATATATATATATATATATATATATATATATATATATATATAATATATATATATATATATATATATATATATATATATATATATATATATATATATATATATATATATATAGTATATATATATATATATATATATATATATATATATATATATATATATATATATATATATATATATATATATATATATATATATATATATGTAGCGCAGTCCGAAGCGATGAAAGTACCCCCCACTGGGCTTAACACACGGGGTGATAGGATGGGCTAGACCATTCCGTTTCACTCCGTTGCCCTTTGGTTCGTTCCTTTTCGCGTTTCATCTTCTCTGAGGGTCTCTAGTGTACCCTCGACCCACATTGGAGTGCCTATACTCCAACCTTCCTCCTTCTTCACATGTGTCTTACAATATTTACAAACACTTACACTAACATTACCTATTAAATTTATCAAAATGGCAAAACTTAAATCTGCCTCGGAGAATCCAAGAGGGGCGGATTCCAAATATAGCCCCTCATCCACCCCTTCCCCATCACCACTTGGGAGTTGGTGGCCTCCGGTGATGGGGTTGGCGCCACCAAGACCTCTATGCCGACTTGCCCTGGTGCACGGTCTTCATTTTTCATTAATTTCTGCAACATTCGCGTCTTTTTTCTAATCTCCACTTTGTCGAACACCACCTCTCTTCTTCTAGACCTCATCTCTTGTTCTTAACTGAAACTCAGGTGTCTGAGTGCTCTGACAGCAAACCCTACTCTGTTTCCTCCTACTGTCTCTATCCTCAATTTTCAGCCAAAGGCGGATGTTGCGCATATGTGCGCAATGATGTTGTCTGTTCTCGTGTCTCTAATTTGGAGTCTTCTGAATTCTCTACTTTATGGCTTAAACTTTCTTGCAACTCTACAACTAAATTCATTTGTTCTGTCTACTTATTTCCTAATTCTACAGACTATCCAAAATTCTTCGACTATCTTAACTCCAAAATAGAACACATTCTTTCTTCTTCTCCTTTCTCTGAAATCATCATTTTAGGTGATTTCAATGTTCACCACCGCCAATGGCTTTCATCTAGTTCTCATGATCCAGCTGGTGAACTCGCCTTCCAATTTTCTATCCAGAACAACCTTGAGCAGTTGGTGCAACTCCCTACCCGTATCCCTGACCGTCTTGGTGATGAACCCAACATTCTAGACCTTTTTCTAACTTCTAATCCTTCTCCTTATACTGTTAAACTCTTTCCTCCTCTGGGTTCATCCGATCATCTTCTTATCTCCGTATCTTGTCCTGTCTCTTCAAGTCTTCCGCAAGAACGGCCCCCGCGCTCGGCGAGGAGACGTTTCTGGCATTTTGGTGCCACTAACTGGTCTGACTTGCGGTCGTACTTTTCTGATTTTTTATGGAATGATTACTGTTTCCGTGGGAGGGGTCCCTCTGAGTGTGCAGAGCGCATAACTGAGGTGATTCTCTCTGACATGGAGGCGTACATTCCATATTCTTTCCCTTTCCACTAAACCTAATAAACCTTGGTTTAACTCTGCTTGTTCTCGTGCTATCCGCCGCAGGGATGCTGCCTTCAGGGACTACCGTCGTCTTCAAACTCCAGAATCTCACGCTACTTATATTTCATCCCGGAATCGTGCAAAATCTATTCTTCGAGATACTAAAAACTCTTTTCTCCGTCGCAAATGCAATAATCTTTCTGGCTCCTCTTCCTCTCGCCCTTTCTGGCATTTTGCAAAAAATGTCAACTCTAACTTTGCTTCTTCCTCTTTCCCTCCTCTAGTATCTTCTGACGGTACAACTGCCGTTTTGCCTTCCTCTAAAGCTGAACTCTTTGCTCAAACTTTTGCCTTAAATTCAACCTTAGACGATTCCGGAGCTGTTCCTCCTCCTTCAACCCCCTCTAACTCATTTATGTCTAAAATTGTAATTTCTTCTAAAGACGTCACTTCTGCTCTCTCTGAGCTTAACACTAAGAAGGCGTACGGTCCTGATGGTATTCCTCCTGTGGTTCTCAAAACTTGTGCTTTCGAGCTTGCACCCTGCCTTGGTAAACTATTTCGTCTATGTCTTTCTACTTCAACCTTCCCTTCTTGCTGGAAACGTGCGCTCATTCAGCCTGTGCCGAAGAAGGGGGACCCCTCTCAACCCTCTAACTATCGTCCTATTTCTTTAACCTCCGTTCTTTCTAAAGTTTTCGAATCTATCCTTAACAGGAAGATTTGGAAACATCTCAATTCTTCTAATCTTATCTCTGATCGCCAGTATGGCTTTCGTAAAGAAACGCTCTACTGGTGATCTTCTTTCCCTTCTCTCTGACTCTTGGTCCTCCGCTCTTCGGCATTTCGGTGAATCTTTTGCTGTGGCGCTGGACATATCGAAAGCTTTCGATAGAGTCTGGCACAAAGCTTTGATTTCAAAACTTCCCTCTTTCGGTATCTATCCTTCTCTCTGTGACCTTCTCTCTGATTTCCTTTCTGGTCGTTCTATAGCAGCTGTTGTAGACGGCCACCGTTCATCCTATAAATCTATTAATAGTGGTGTTCCTCAAGGATCTGTCCTATCCCCAACACTTTTTCTGCTTTTCATTAATGACCTTCTTTCTATTACTTCATCTCCTATCCACTCCTATGCTGATGACTCCACCCTTCATTACTCCTTTCATTTTGAAAGACGCCCCTCCCAACAACAGTTAATAGAGGCAAGGAGGGTGGCCTTGGAGCAACTAACCTCTGATCTATCTCTCATTTCAAATTGGGGCAAAGAAAACATGGTCGTTTTCAATGCCTCAAAAACTCAATTCCTCCATCTCTCTACTCGACACAATCTTCCACACAACTACGATATCTTCTTCGAAAACACGAAACTCAAACCTTCATCTCTCCTTAATATTCTAGGTGTTTCTTTTTCTCGTGATCTTTCTTGGAAAGATCACATTACCTCTTTTTCTAAACAAGCTTCTAAGAGGTTGGTTGTTCTGAGGCGCCTTCAGTATTTCTTCACACCACCCCAGTTGCTTGGTCTGTATAGGGGTGTTGTTCTCCCCTGTATGGAGTATGCGTCACACATCTGGGGTGGTTCCACTCATACAGCTCTCCTGGAAAAGGTGGAGTCTAGAGCTTTTCGCCTTATCAATTCTCCTGCTCTTCACTAATTCTCTCCAATCTCTTTCTGCCCGTCGAAATGTTGCGTCACTCTCTCTCTACTATCGCTATTACAATGGTCACTGCTCTTCTGAACTCTCTCGTCGCATACCTCCTCCATTAAGAAGGGTTCGTGCGACTCGTCTTTCTACACAGTCTCATCCTTTCTCTGTCCAACTCTCTGACCCCAGACTTAACCGCTATGCTCAATCTTACATGTACTCTACTGGTAAAGTCTGGAACACACTTCCTTCATCTATTTTCCCAACTTCCTATGACTTAGGCACTTTCAAACTCCGTGTATCAGGTCATGTCGGCCTTTAATTTGACCATGTTTCCGACTTTCCCCCTAACTCTGGTGGAACATGAGTAGGCCTCTGGCCTTTGCCCACCAGAGGAGAATAAAATATATATATATATATATATATATATATATATATATATATATATATATATATATATATATATATATATATATATATATATATATATATATATATATATATATATATATATATATATATATATATATATATATATATATATACTAGGGCGGGCTGAAAAATAGCTTCTGCTGATGCGCTGCTATGCAATAGAAACAGGTATAAACATGTTCAGACCTGAGTTTGAAAGATTCAAATTTGGAGAATAGATTTGACACCCAAACGGTATAGTTATTTGGTTTCATTGTTGTAGTGATAGAAAAATTGAAACTATTAGTAATACTTTGTTGAAGAAATTCCCAGTGATTGAATTTTTGCAAGCCGAAGGTGTACAGAATTTCTTCAAAACATTGTAAAGGGATCTACGATCCAGAAGGAAAACAAGCCTCTATGGAATTCAGACACCCAAACTCACCTGGCGTATGAAAGATTAAGACTCAACCCTCCATGGTAAGCTCATGCTGACCGCATTCTGGGATGTGGAGGGCCTCGTCTATTCGGGATATCTGCCGAAGGGCTCGATTGTAAACTCCGATCGTTATTGTGAAACTCTCCAGAAATTGGAGAGCCTCATCCATCGAATAAGACCAACCGTACCATTTTACTCCTGCATCATGACAATGCTTGATCACATTGCAGTGACCAAACGCTGCAGAAGCTCCAACGCTTGACTTCGAGGTCATTGATTACCCACTCTACAGTCCTGATCTGGCCCACAGTAATTTTTACTTATTTCCAAAGTTAAAGAAAAGTCTCAGGGGAGTGAGATTTGGTTCAGACGATGAGGTGAACGAAGAGATGGCAGACAGGTTTCAGAAAACAGATCTTCTTTTCAACAGGTTTCAATAAGTGGGTTTAACGTTTGCTAAAATGTATTGATGTTCGAGGAGATTATGTAGAAAAATAATATTACATGATGATTGCAAAAACTTTTGACTCTTTCAGTCTTTGTTTCATTACCTTATCTTCAGTGTATGAGATTTTATGGCAGAAGGGCTATAAACGACTATGTTAAATTACGTTAACTGAATAATAAACAAGGGATTTGCATAATTCTTGATTCAGAATCTTTAAATGTGATGAAAATTATAAAAGGCAATTGAAGTGCTTAATAAAGAATTTCTAGATGAAAAATTTATAGTGGATAAAATTATTTTAAAAAATTATGCTCTAAATTAAGTCTATCTTTGAACTATCATATAATACTACTAGAGTGTATTTAAAAGAAATTCTCACATTAGTGTATGAACTGGAAGGTTATAATTTTAAATTTCTGGAGGAATCTGCATGGTTATTGGTTCTGAGTCACAAAGTTTTGTGTAAATTACCCAGTGTGGTAGTGAGAGAAGATTACTTGTAAGTTAGATATCAATTATCCTGATCCAAATCAGATATTTGAGAGTAATAATGAAATTTTTAAAAAAATTGTGAAAACTTCAAACATAATCAGAACAAGAATTGCAGTCAAAATCAAATCAAATCACTTCAGCATGCCAACCAATTTAAACCTCAATATCAATCAGAGGTGAAATCTAATTTTAAACAATTCAGCCCTTAAGATAATTATCAACTCAATTACAAGCAGTGGCGGTTCGTGTAAACTTGGTAAGGAGGGGCTGCAAGTTATATATATATATATATATATATATATATATATATATATATATAATATATATATATATATATATATATATATATATATATATATATATATATATATATATATATATATATATATATATATATATAGGTCAGACTGCACTTTAGTCCTCACAAATATTACATAAACTACTAAACGTACATTAAAAATGATAACATTTTTGGAATCCTTGAAGAATTCTGATAAAGGAAATTATAAAAGATGTGAAATTAAGTTAAAATAAAAAAAAATTAAAAAAAATTTGTGCACGACGACAATTGAGTAAAATTCCGGCATTATTATTATTATTATTATTATTATTATTATTATTATTATTTATTATTATTATTATTATTATTATTTAGTTTTCTAATGAACCCATTTCGACCTATTTAATTTTACGATCGGCGTTGGCGTGGTATACAGGCCTAACCTTTAGCTGAACCGTTGCCGTAAGATCATGCCTACGGCCATATAACACATATATTTAATTTTTTTTTTTAAAATTTTCTTACTTAATCGAAAAATTCATCGTACTGCAAGAGAGAGAGAGAGAGAGAGAGAGAGAGAGAGAGAGAGAGAGAGAGAGAGAGAGAGAGAGAGAGAGAGAGAGAGAGAGAGAGAGAGAGAGAGATATTTACTCGGGAAAAGACGCTGCCACACTTGCGCTGCCAGACGAACGATGTCGTCGAGGCAATTAAAGCACTATAAAGTACTTAGTAAATAAACTTAGTATAATATATTTTTTTTAATTCCCAATTTTTCTATATCAGAATTCTTCAAGGATTTCTAAAATGTTATCCTTTTTAATTACATTAAGTAGTTTTTGTAATATTTGTGTGGACTAAAGTGCAGTCTGGCCATATATATATATATATATATATATATATATATATATATATATATATATATATATATATATATATATATATATATATATATATATATATATATATATATATATATATATATATATATATATATATATATATATATATATCGAACAAAAAAAAACAATAAATCCGGTAATTTTTCTTCCACAAAAAAAAAAACACAAGTGCACGTAACAAGTTACAATAAAAGACTGTTTTATTTAGTTTGTTTATATTATTTATGAACTGTAAGTGTACATAAAAGGACAAATCTGGCAACATTCAAATATTTTAATTTTCGATATTATTCTCCAAGTTGCCAGAAATTATTGGAAGACAAATTAGCAACTTCATAAAACTGCTATTGAAATTTAGCATTCTTTTTTCCGTAAGTTGCAACATCTGTCTTATTATTTAAAAACTAATAGGTTGGCCTTATTCAGGACTCCGATTTTAGAGCCCATATTTTATATAATTGCGATGCGTGAAAAAAAATATCGTACATAAAATTTTGCAGTTGCAAAATGCATTTAATCCATATTTCCTTTATTGATTTATACTTTTTATGTATAAAGTTGTTAAAAAATGAATTTAAATTACTTTTCTCTGACAAAAATTTCAACATTTATTTCAAAATCCTACGCCTGGTATTTTTAATTTGGAGGGACTGCAGCCCTGGAGCCCATATAGACGAGCTGCCACTGATTACAAGCACAATCCGCTTCAATGGTCTAATGAGACAACAAGATCATATAAGAACAATAATTCCTTTGCATCGTTTCAAAACTTTAAAACTAATTTTAATACTGTGAATAAAAATGATACTACTATTAGTGTTGATGCCTTTGGTTCTAATTACAAAAATTATTCAAAGTCATGCAAATTTTGTTCATTTCAAGGTTATGTGATGACAAATTGTAACATTTATAAAAGTTATGATTCAAGAGTCAAAAGGTGTAATGATATCAAGCTGTGCAATGGATGCTCCAGCTCTAAGCATAGTGCAGATCAGTGCTCAAGACTAAATAATGAACTTTTTGTTGTTGTTGTTGTTGTCAGACTTACAATAGAAAGAATTACATCACTTCTTTGTGTAGTAGGAGAACACCTTCTTCAGAAAATCGTATGTCTCTTAGTTAAGGTACTAATAAATTATATCTACTACCTGCTATAACTATAAAGGTGGGTAGAGGTAAAAATTCAACCTCTATTCGATGCTTGCTAGACAGCGAGTCTCAACTTTCTTACCTTTCAAAGGGAGTGCTGAATAAACTTAACATATCTATTGAGAATCAACAGGGTACCAAATATGATATTAAAACTTCTACACGGAATTTACTTTTTATAGAAATCCTGACGACTTATTTAAACAGTATTTTGACTCTCTGTCCTATTTTTAAAGCAACGTAAACCAAATAAAGATATATTAGCTTAAAGAAAAGGGTAATTAAATTCAATAAAAGTCTAAAATTTACTCACCAAAAATAAAGGAACTTCAAAAGCCAAACTTAAATTATAACTTTCTTGATTTCCTAAAAGTTCATCTAGGAATTTACGCCTTATGAACGTTAAAGGCTATATTTAAAATTAGAGGGCATTCAATAAACAAGGGGATCTTTCTAACAGAACAATTGCCATTCAAATACCAGGGCAACAAATCTCAACTCAAGCCACAAATTAGAACTTTTAGCAGTTAATTAAAATTAATTAAAATCAATTAATTAATTAATTAAAATTAATTAAAATCAAACTGGGCAAATTTATAATAGAGCAGACTGTCTAAAGTCAAGTTCTAAATAGTTACAAGAGCTTAAATTTAATATCCTAATATCCAAAAAACTATTGATATACAAAGAAAAGTTATTAAGTGGTTAATACTTTACGTTCTGGAAGATTTTCATCAGTGTGGGAGATATAATTTTTATAACGCACTGTTACAACTTTAATCCTGTTACCAACGTGATTAGAGCAAAATTCAAAAATCCTACCATGTTAAAAAGTAGTCAACAACATTTTAGTGTTGCCATTCAAAAAGAATATCTAGCTTTAGGGCGTATTTTGATACTTTTAAAAAAAAAACATAGTTTTATTTTTACTAAGAAGCAAAATGTTAAAACCATAAATAGTTTTATCTTTTAAAGTAAATTGTAAGGATTTTCTAATACTTCCTCTTTTGATAGATGAGGATCTTCATTTAAATTATGAAGTTTTACAGAAAATTGATCATATTTTAGAAGAAAAAGTAGAAGGATTTAATACTCAGGTTATTTTTTCTTTCTTTACTTAAAAAATGTACAAAAAAGAAAAAAAAACTATAAAAAAGTGAGTAATTTATACATTGTTAAAGTAAAAAAATATAGGGGAAATTATTGGAAGTATTCTTTTACTGCTGAAATTCCTTCCTTTTCTGTATAATTTCTACAATAAACTAGTTGAGCCAAGTCCTTTTTTTTAAGTTTTAAGATCCAAAAATTATTTGCTGTTGTTGGTTGTCTTCTTGAATTAAGTTTGGCCTCTTGTTCTATTTTGTACTGTTGTATTGTTGGAGACTTGGTACTCAAAAAAAAAGAAACAGCATATTAGAAAAAAAGTATAAAACTTTTTATTTTCCATTGGCCAATGTATTTTTTTTTTTTTTTTGTTATTTAATGTTAGTTACCAAAGTATGGCAGAGCTTAAGACTTGGAGGTCTTATCTCCATAGATATAAAAAGGTGGTCTGCAAGTACCAACCCAGAGATTATTGTTTTTTAGCAGAAACATGTATATTCTGTATTGCCAGCAGTTCTTGTTAAAAACAAGGTGTGGTTGGAAAACAGAATCCAAAGACAAGGTAGCCAAAAGAGTTTTAGCTACAATTTTATTTTTTAATTTAGATTTATACTTGATTTCAAATTAGATTTATAAATCAAATTTTATAAAAAAAATTCTATTATTACAATGGCCAATAAAAAATAAAAAAAATAAAAATTTAAATATATAATTTTTAATACAAAAAAGAAAGAGAAAAAAAATAAATTTTTTAATTCTTTCCTTTTTTGTACAGAAGTCCCTTTTATGGACAGCGAACTCAGAAATTCGAGAAATAATCTTACAAATTAGCTGGTGTTGGGTTTAATGAAGCCACTAACTAATTTTTTGAATTGGATGCCTTATTAGGCACTCATTTAATAGAGTATTTCCTTATGCTAGATTTAGTCAAATGCATTAGTGGATCAGCCTTTAAAATGAGTGATGGATCTATCATCCCATTTGTAAATATTACAAACTTTCTCTATCATAATTAAGTTAAGTTTATTGAATATTCTTCAGATTTTTTAAATAAAAATCAGACAAAAGTAATAACTAGCTATTTTCAGATGTAAGTCATAATAACTTCCAAAGAATTAGTAATATTTTTTTAATTCAGTCAGTTAATTCTAAAATCAAATATAATTAAGGAAGATATAACAACTTACAGCTGAATCATGCTAGTTATCACGTTTTGATATGAAAGAAATTGGAATTAGTTTAATTGAATGGAAATAGTTATCTTGGACTTACCATTTGCGATTTTTTCCCCAAGGAATTGTAGTTCTTGATGGTTCTGAATTATATATTAACAATTAGAACTTAAAAGAAGGTATATTTTGAGTAGAAGAATCAATTGAAAGGATATAGTAAGAAAGAAGTGAAAATAAAATTTACCTCATATCTTGAATTCTGAATCTGAAAATCTTTTAATGAAAAAAAAACTTACATTTTGTTAAAACGTCTAAACACGTTTAAAAAAATTGAAAAGTCTCTATTTTAAAACCGTCAGCTTGTTAAGGTGCTATATTATTAAGTGCCACATTTTATAAAACCTAATAAAGGAGAATTTAATATTTCTCCAATAGGAAAGAAAACAAAATAAATAAAAATATATACAATTCACAAAATAGTTGGAGTATATAAATAGTTTTTATAACTGGCGTTACTTTTCAACTTTACTCTATATTATATATATATATATATATATATATATATATATATATATATATATATATATATATATATATATATATATATATATATATATATATATATATATATATATATATATATATATATATATATATATATATATATATATATATATATATATATATATATATATATATATATATATATATATATATATATATATATATATATATATATATATATATATATATATATATATATATATATATATATATATATATATATATATATATATATATATATATATATATATATATATATATATATATATATATATATATATATATATATATATATATATTAATGAAATTTTTGCAATAATAATGGATTTTAAAGTTCAATATTTTAAAATGAAAATCTTCTTACCTTTATACAAGTCCCCCTCCTAAGCCCCCCAGGCACTAACATAAAGTATTAAGGCCAAAATACCCCGAATACAAGAGACCCAGAAGGTTATGCATAGGTTTTTGTAGATGACTTCTCGAAGACTTTCAATTTTTAAAATATTGACCACCAAAAGCTACAATAATAGTCTTATTGGATACTTAGCTTCAACTCCTTGTATTAGTAGTATAACCAATAATTTTATAGACTTCACCTGCCAGCACTTAATTACAACCGGCAAAAGTTTGTGAAATAGTTTATCACTTTTATAGTAGTATTTTAACATAAATTATTACAACAGTAATTAAACAACTGTATATTTTAATTGCTGGCAAACAATTGTTTTTAACCACAACTGTATTTAACAGCAACAGTTTCATAACTTCTTTTAACACTGCACTTTTAACAATAGTTTTAACAACTTCATACAGTATCATAAATAAACTTCATAAGTATAAACAATGTACTGTAATTGTATTCATAACTGTACTTATACAATGACTACATATGTACTGAAACTTTTTCCTATACTTATTTTTATTCACTCTTGCGCATGGTCACGTGGGCTAATATTTATAATTATTGCTTCGTTTTAGAGCGATATAATTTTGAAGCGATGTACTTTTTTAACAGTAAGAATTTTAAATTATTTTAAAAAGAATTTTTACACATTTAATTGATAATTTTATTAACTTAAACTTTTAAATATTTAATCAATTTTATCAATATATATATATATATATATATATATATATATATATATATATATATATATATATATATATATATATATATATATATATATATATATATATATATATATATATATATATATATATATATATATATATATATATATATATTTTTTTTTATTTTACATTTATTTACCGCTTTTGTCCAAAGGTTAAACCAAAGTTTAGTTAAACTTTCGTGTTTGTCCTTCTTGAAAAGTTTCCTAAACTGATACATCGTTAAAAAACAGTTGCTTTATAACCCAACTAAATTTTTTAATAGGCTGGTCACTGTTCGGTTGAAAATCGTTAAAAGTTAACAGGTTTATGTGATTGTGTAGGAAAGTAAATTGAGTTACTTTAATTATAACCAAAGGAATACTTTTAAAACTTACATTTTTTTTCTTCTTTTAACTAATATTATTGGCCAATTCAGTTAAAATATTTTGAGAAGACTTCTTGTATAAAAACTTTAAATGAAAAATATTTTACTTATTAAACACATTAGACTAGGCCTTGTTTTATATTATATTCCAGTAGTGTTGCTAAGGTTAATTATAAATATTGAATTTCTGTAAGCCTTTTGAAGGCTTACTGCTACTAACGCCTAAATGGAAGATTCTTAACTTGAGAAGAGAAATCGTGAAAGTACCTTAGTATCTTGGCAAACCGTCAAAAAACTTGATTTTCACAGATTAACATAGTCCTATTGGTTAGTATATATATATATATATATATATATATATATATATATATATATATATATATATATATATATATATATATATATATATATATATATATATATGTGGTTATTGTGCAGGGTTAGTCTCTTGCCAGGTATTTAGCTCTTAACTATAAACTGGTAGTGTATATTGAAGGAAAACTGGTAAAATCTTAGTGAAGGGAGCCCGTTTTTTTTTCTTCTCAGCGTAACCACGAAAAGGGAAATTTTTTTTTTGGTTAATCAACGAATGCCCAATTATTTTGTAAAAAAAAATAAATAAATTTTTTTTTACCTAAGAATAATTATGCCAGAATATCATCTGCCAAAATTATTAAACTCCTTTGAATATTTTGACGAGGTTGCTATATATATATATATATTTGGACTGACCGGGGCTGGAATTTGGCCGGGGCCGGGGTTATGGCCGGGGTTTCCTACAATTTGTAAAGAGGTCAAAAACACTGAAATTTTAGGTTAAGAAAATTAGATATAAGGTTTATTTAATTGTAAGGAAGGAGTAGAATAGGCAACATTCACTTAAATTAATGATTATATGCATTTTCTCTAAAAAAAAAAAAATCAAAATTAGTTTTGTATATTTAAAGTTTAAAAAAAGTACAAAAATTTAAAAAAAAAAATTATTCTAATTCATAATAGTGATTTAACACGTTTACCTAGGTAAGACCCAAAGGTAAAGTTTGAATAAATGTAAGATATAAAATTATCAATTTAACCTGTATTTATACATATCATTGTTATTTTATTGCTATGTATCAAACTTGTATCATTTAGCTGCATTATTTAAAAATTATTTTTGTTTATACTTTCAGTCAATATGGCTAAAAGATCAGCTTCTGCAGTATTTGAATACTTTACAATGTTTCAGGATAGACTCGAAATAGCTAAATGTAACATCTGCAGTCAGAAAATTAGAAGAGAACCTCCGGGTGCTACAAGTAAAAAAAATTTCAACCAAATCTTTTTGGAGTATCTAAAATCAAAACACAAAGATGAACATTCACTAGCAGAAAAGGAGCGGTCAAAAGAAACAGAAAAGAAAAAAATCTTAATTTTCTTATATTTTGTTTAAATTTTTTTATTATTATTTGACTGATTGAGCTGAAATTTTCAAAGTATGTGAATTTTTTCACGAAGTTCTGAGTTGATTTTGAGCATTTTTTTGAGTCTATAACGGTTTGAAACTTATTTGGACCCAAAGTTGAAAAAAATGAATATCTGGGTCAAACCACTGGTCCACATGAGCTGAAAATTTAACTGAATACCTTTGCCCCAATTTCTTGCATTGGTGGGAATAGATTTTTGATATCACGTCTAGAAAAAAGTTATAAGCACTTGAAATTTTTTTTGCAAAAATCGTACCTTTCTGGAGGAAAAAATTATTTTAAAAAAAACGCTACCTACTATTTTTTTTATTTGTGAATATTGTTTAGAAGAGGAACAGGGCAACAATTTTTATTTAGTGCATTTTTAAATGCCCTTTGTTTGAAGCGAGATATAGCCTCTCAAACTTTGGGAATTTTTGAAATTTGGTCAAAAATGGACCTTTTTGAAGGCTATATCTCAAAATCAAAGAATGTCATCGAATAAAGTACATAGAGGAATTTGTAGCCCCACCCCTCCTCTATACACACCAAAAATAGGAAATGTCATAGTTGTATACACACCAAAAATAGGAAATGTCATAGTTGTATTGTATTTTTTTAAAAAAGATTTTGTCTGAAAAGGTGGATTTTTTTAGTTCAAAAAATTTTTTTTTCTATAGTTGGTCAGTTTTTGGCTTATAACAATTTTTCTATAACTCTGGGAACAAAAGTCTATTAGAGGCTTTTGTAGCCCATATAATTTTGAATAAATAGTCCAACTTTCAGCTCATTCTAAAAAGTGGTTTGACACCGCCATTCCATTGAAAAAGGGTAAAATTTCCATAAAGGAAAAAAAAAAACCTTTTAACCATAATAGACTCGGAAAAACGCTAGAAATGGACTTTTCTTACCGGTAAAAAATCTATATACACTGAAAGTTTCAGCAGAATCAACTGAAAATTTAAAAAAAAAAAAAAATTTTTGTTTTTTTTCATAATTTGCCATTTTAACCCCGGCTGGCAACTCCGGTTTTCCCTGATTTTTAGCCGGGGCGGGGCCCCGGTCGGTTCATATATATATATATATATATATATATATATATATATATATATATATATATATATATATATATATATATATATATATATATATATATATATATGGTAAAGGTTAAGAAGCTTTCTGACCTTCAATATTTGGAAAATATCGATATATCGAAACATTGATATGCCAATTCAAATTTTTTGATATTTGTGTTATTTTTATTTAGTTTTCATTTCATGTATGCCTATTGTTCTGATTATTTTTATAATTATTATCATTCAGTTTTCTAGCGTACTTTGTTCGACTTATCATAACATGAACTACTGAAGTTGCTGTAAAATAGAGGCCTGACCTATACAAGAGCGTTGCCGCGAGATGAGGCCTACTGCCATATTATAGGACACATTCTCACATATATATATATATATATATATATATAATAATATATATATATATATATATATTATATATATATATATATATATATATATATATATATATATATATATATAGCTTACATGTTATGGAAATCTGTCCCTATCTTGGTTGAAAGTGTGAGAAAAATACAAACTTCTCGGCAAAAGTTGAACCAGTCAATCACTGTAGTTTTGCTAACACTAACACAATTTGACACCTGTTTTGATATTTCACATTTTACTTTACATTTTTCACATTGTTTTCACTAAGAACTAATTTAAAATGTTGCAAAAACGCAAGAAGACACCAATCTGTAGAAGAAATTAAACTTGTCTTGAAGATTCATCTTAAATGACCTCTCACAATGTAACGGAAAGTTCAACTAAGCAACTTTAATTTTAAAAATTACGATATAAAGGATGTCAATTAAAATTGAATTTATAAGGTCAGAAAGCTTCTTAACCTAAGCCTATATATATAGTATATATATATATATATATATATATATATATATATATATATATATATATATATATATATATATATATATATATATATATATATATATATATATATATGGAGAGAGACAGAGAGGAATATAAGTGAAAATTTTATCAATCACTCACGGGTTGGGGGTACGGGGGACAGAGCCTCCTGTAGATGAACATTTGTGTGCCATTTATTTGCAACTTGTATTATAATGTGTACTATTGCAGTACAGCAGTGAAATCGCAAATACATGATACATGATCATTTGTCTATTTGGGGCTCTGGCCCCTGTAACCCCCGACCCGTGAGTAGTAGTAAAATTTTAACTATATATATATATATATATATATATATATATATATATATATATATATATATATATATATATATATATATATATATATATATATATATATATATATATAATATATATATTAGGGATGCACGATAAGCAAAGTAGCTGTTATCGATTAATCGGCCTTTCATCAATGACACCTAATAAGTAATGAGTTATTATTAATTAATTATAAATTATTACTTATTATTAATTTAAATTAATACTGAGAAAAAGCATTTATCAACATTATTACTATTAACTATGCATGTTTTCATTATTAATGTAAATCATTTTTATTGCTTACTTTTCAGATATATTAAAAATTTAAAATTTTAAAGATAACTAGATTCTAGAATCTCGATTATAGAAATATAAATAATTAAGTATTAATTATACTTTATAACGAAAGCTGTATGTCAACCAGTTATTGTTGGAAGTATTTTGATGTTCATCCTAAGGAAAACAGTAAATGTATTTGTAAATTATGTAAAGCCACCATATCAAGAGGTGGCAAATCTGCAAAAAGTTATACAACAACAAATATGTTAAACCACATTAAGAAAATTCATTCAGATGAAGCAACATGATTGGTCACAGCCAAGTACTTCAGAAGCAAGTTGCAGCAACTATGAGCCTCCAAAAAAAGTTCAACC
>SEYY01015822.1:7500-11990 GCA_009176605.1 Armadillidium nasatum | reverse complement strand
TTTTACTTTTTGCAGATGATGCGGCATGTGTGGTGGCAGAATCTGGAGAAAAGATGAGAAACTTTTAAGAGAGTTTGAAGGGACAGTGCAAACAAGAGATTGAAATTTAATCCAGCGAAAATAAAGTTAGAGGATTGGAGGTGGGGATGAGGAATGTGGAGGGAGGAATTGGTTTGTAGAAGTGTGAGAATGGAAACTTGAGGAGGTGAATGAATTCAAATATCTAGTAATGTTTGTGGAAGGTAAGGGTTGGACGGGAAAAAGAATAAAGAACAGTGGTAGAAGGAATGAAAGTATTGGGGGTCTAAAAAAGTATGGAAGAAGGAAATTTCAAAAGAAATAAAGATAAAGAATGTTTGAATGTATGTGTTCACTTCTGTATTGTATGTGTGTGAACATAGACGATAATGCTTGGTCGAGAAAAGTTTCAATGTCTTTGAGATGAAAAAGATTTGAGGATATATAAATTGAGGGTTGATAGGATTAGAAATAGAATAAGGGAAGATGTGTAATGGAAGAAGGGTGTAATTGATAGAGAGGAGGAAGGAATGTGTTAAAGGGGTTTGGAACATATGTGAAGAATGAAAGAGAAAGAATGGTTGGCAAGGTACGTAGATCCGATGTAGATAGGGGAAGGGTAGGGGGAGGAGAGGCCGAGTGGAGATGGATGGATGCAGTGAGAGTGATTTTGATGGAAGAATTTGAGTTTAGACGAGGGTGAAGATTTGTGGAGACAGAGATGGAGGGAGGTGGTTGAAAGCGTTGAAAGGTAAAGAATAGTTATGTTTGTAAGGAATTGTGGCGGCACCACACAAAAGTGGGAAAGGTGATAGTATATATATATATATATATATATATATATATATATATATATATATATATATATATATATATATATATATATATATATATATATATATATATATATATATATATATATATATATATATAATTAAACATCGCATCCGCATCCGCATCCTCATCAAATTAACATCCGCATCCGCATCCGCATCCGCATCCGAACTTTCGAAAAATTAGCATCCGCATCCGCATCCGCATCCGCACTTTCGGAAATTCAACAACATCCGCATCCGCATTCCGCATCCGCACTTTCGAAAATTCGCATCCGCATCCGCATCCGCACTTCTCCAAAAAAGCGTTCGCATCCGCATCCGCAAAAAATATGACATCCGATCCCATCACTAATATATATATATATATATATGCGAATTGTAGATCAAGAGTGAGGGTGAAGAGAGAACTATCGGATTGGTTTGGCATAGGAGTGGGATTGAGACAGGGGTTTGTAATATCTCCATGTTATTTAATCTATTGATGAATGGTTTACTTAGAAAAATGGAGAGAGAAGGGAAGAGTATTACTTGAGAAATATGGGGGTGAATGTGAAGTGAATGTTTTACTTTTTGCAGATGATGCGGCAGAATCTGGAGAAAAGATGAGAATACTTGTGAGAGAGTTTGAAGGGAAATGTGCAAACACGAGATTGAAATTCAATCCAGCGAAGAATAAAGTTATGAGGATTGGAGGTGGGGATGAGGAAATGTGGAGGGAGGAATTGGTTTGTAGAAGTGTGAGAATGGAAACTTGAGGAGGTGAATGAATTCAAATATCTAGTAATGTTGGGTGGAAGGTAAGGGTGGGATGGAAAAAGGAATAAAGAACAGAGTGGTAGAAGGAATGAAAGTATTGGGGGGCCTAAGAAAAGTATGGAAGAAAGGAAAAATTTCGAAAGAAATAAAGATAAGAATGTTTGAATGCATGTGTTCACCTTCTGTATTGTATGTGTGTGAAACATAGACGATAAGTGCTCGGTCGAGAAAAAGTTTCAATGTCTTTGAGATGAAAATTTGAGAGCGATATATAAATTGAGAAGGATTGATAGGATTAGAAATAAAGAATAAGGGAGATGTGTAAATGGAAGAAGGTGTAATTGATAGAGAGGAGGATGACGTGCTAAAATGGTTTGGACATATGTGAAGAATGAAAGAGAACAGAATGGTTGGCAAGGTACGTAGATCCGATGTAGATAGGGGAAGGGTAGGGGAGGGGAAGGCCGAAGTGGAGGTGATGGATGGAGGAGAGTGATTTTGATGGAAGGAATTTGAGTTTAGACAAGGGTAGAAGATTTGTGGAGGACAGAGATGGAGGGAGGTGGTGAAAGCGTTGAAAGGTAAGAATAGTTATGTTTGTAAGGAAATTGTGGAGGGCACCACCTCACGAAAGTGGGAAAGGTGATAGTGATATATATATATATATATATATATATATATATATATATATATATATATATATATATATATATATATATATATAATATATATATATATATTATATATATATATATATATATATATATATATATAAATTATCCGCATCCGCATCGCCATCTCATCAAAATTAACATCCGCATCCGAACTTTTCGAAAATTCAACATCCGCATCCGCATCCGCATCCGCACTTTCGAAAATTCAACAACCGCATCCGCATCCGCATCCGCACTTTCGAAAATTCAACATCCGCATCCGCATCCGCATCCGCACTTCTCCAAAATTCAACATCCGCATCCGCATCCGCATCCGCATCCGCAAATTGGAAAATAGAACCGATCCCATCATATATATATATATATATATATATATATATATATATATATATATATATATATATATATATATATATATATATATATATATATATATATATATATATATATATATATATATATTGGACCATATCCCGCATGATGCAGGGAGGTGTCGACTGCATAAAGTTTTCACATTTCTGCAATCGTAGGTGGAAAGAAAGAAAAACTGGTTAAAAGGTATCCCAGCCTCTGGAACCGTACAAATTAGTTTCTTCATTTGATTTGACTGCGATGAAATAATCACCCTTTATTAAGCAGAAGTTACCTCTATTTAAACTTTTATTTTTTTTTTTAATATTTAATATTCCATTTAACTGCCGAAAGTACGTTGTATCGAAATATGTATTGGTTCACCACACAATTTTATTGAATTTCTGTTATTTTACAACAAAAAAAAAAAAACAAATCTTATACCGAAAAATCAAAACAAAACAAAGATTTAACATTCTTCACGCATAATTCAACAAACAAACTCTGCACCTCAAGTACATACTTCGACGGTAGTCGAATATAATATATATATATATATTATATATATATATATATATATAATATATATATATATATATATATATATATATATATAATATATATATATATATATATATATATATATATATATATATTATATATATATATATATATATATATATATATATATATATATATATATATATATATATATATATGGTGCCAGTAATATATTTATACATTTACATATTTAGTATTTTTTTTTCATTAATTAAAAACCTACATTATTTTAATGTAAATAATATTAATAAAATTAATAATTTCAAGATGTTATAAAAGCTTGTAACGCCACCTAGACGAGATGATTGGAATCGTAAGTTACCGGTTTCAAACACGTTCCATCTGCAATCTTGTTTTGTATCTTTGATATCAAACTTGTGAAAAAAGTGCTTACTCCTTTAATGCTTAGCATTTATGGCATTATGTAATGTGTTTAGTTTTAAGTTCCATTTATTATCATCTATTAATCTTAAGATACATTATTATTGATATAGTAATAATTAACTTTATTTCGTATACAACTAAAACTTATCATAAACAGGGAAGTTCAAATATATATGGCGATAGTATAGAGAGTGACTCAACAATTCGACGAGCAGAAAGAGATTTGAGAGAGTCAGTAAGAGCCATCGAAAATTTTTTGTGCAACTTAATTGCTCGAGTTATGAAAAATTGAAAATATTTATGGTGCTTCCAAAAATATTTTTCGTGGTTGTTTTTTTTTCCTTTTTTCAAGTCTTCAAATTTAAGTGCTAACTTTTTAGTCAAATTGGTAATCATTTAATCAGACGTTATTTTAGTTTTTAACGATATGTAAGCCTGTTATTATTATTATTATTATTATTATTATTATTATTATTATTATTATTATTAGTAGTTGTCATAGACATTTAGACCTATTATTATTATAATTCTCGTTATTATTATTATTATTATTATTATTATTATTATTATTATTATTATTATTAGCAAATCAGAAAATGCATGGCACATGAACAATTTTTTTTTTATTTTCAGAAAAGCCTATATACTATATAGATCTCTCTCTCTCTCTCTTTCTCTCTCTCTCTCTCTCTCTCTCTCTCTCTCTCTCTCTCTCTCTCTATATATATATATATATATATATATATATATATATATATATATATATATATATATATATATATATATATATATATATATATATATATATATATATATATATATATATATATATATATATATATATATATATATATATATATATATATATATATATATATATATATATATATATATATATATATATATATAT
>SEYY01015821.1:25000-29406 GCA_009176605.1 Armadillidium nasatum | reverse complement strand
TATATATATATATATATATATATATATATATTATATATATTATATATATATATATATATATATATATATATATATATATATATATATATATACATATATAATATATATATATATATATATATATATATATAATATATATATATATATATATATATATATATATATATATATATATATATATATATATATTATATATATATATTATTTGTATATGGGTACTGTTATTTTAAAAAAAATTTTTTTTATATGTTCTGTTCTTTATACTTCACTTATTTAACAACCAACTACTTTCTTAATAAATTTGATCTAGATGTAAACTAACCTTTATTCAGTTTTGTATATTTTCTTGATATGTATATTGATAGTTCATTTTTTTAAATGCGTTTTTTTTTGTTTTTTTGTTTGTGTTGTTTTATTTATTATTTTCTATTATTTTTTATTTATTTATTATCATTTCAATCATTTCATATGTGTTGTTTCCATCTGTTTTCAGAATTCTCTGATGATGGCTTTAGAAAAAATGAGCCGAAACGTTAGATATCTTGTTAAATTATGCTAATCTCACAATATAAATGTTACGTTCATCTTTTGTTTTCCTTTTTTTTGCTGAAAATTAAGCTCAAGAGGAGCATATCAATTTATACTATATATATATATATATATATATATATATATATATATATATATATATATATATATATATATATATATATATATATATAATAATATAGTAGTAAAATATATATAGGAAAGAGAGAGTGACGTAAAAATTCGACCTGTAGTAAAAGTTTGCAGAGAGTGAATGCGAAAGAATTGACAAGACGAAAATCACTGGACTACACCTTCAAAAGGACTGTATGAGTGAAACAATGTCAAGTGTGTAAAGCATACTCTATGCAGAGGAAAACAACACCTCTATAAGAGTAAGCAACTGGAGTGCTGTGAAGAAGTTCTGAAGGCGCCTCAGAAGACCCAAACTCTAAGAAGCTTAATTGGAAAAAGTGTTAATGTGACCATACAAAAAAAGTTCATGAGGAAAAGAAACACCTTAATTTTAATGACAGATAAAAGTTTGAGTTGGAAGGTTGTTTCGACTAGAAAGATGGAGGAAATGAGTATTGAAGTCATTGAAAACGATAATGTTTTCTTTGCCATAATTTGAAATGCGAGAAAGATCAGAGGTTAATTGCTCCAAGGACACCCTCCCAGTATCAATAAACTGCAGTTGGCCGCGGTGACTTACAAACTGAAATTAGAAATGAAAAATGGTATCATCGGTATGAGAGTAGATAGGTGATGAAGTAATAAAATGAAGGTCAATAATGAAAAGTAGAAAAATGGTAGAGGATATTGTAGATCATTGAGGAAATCACTTTTAATATATTTAAAGGAAGAACAATGTCCATGTACAACAGCTGCTATATAACAACAGGAAAGGAAATCTGAATGATGCCACAAAGAGAAGAACAGATTTCGAAAGAGTAAAGTTTAGAAATCAAAGCATTGTGGCAGATTCTATCGAAGTTTTTCCATATTTCCAGCTCTAGAGCGAAAATTCACTGGAACGCCGAAGAGCGGTGGAACAAGTGTCAGACAGAAGGGAATGAAGATCACCAATAGAGCTTTTCTTACGAAAGCAACACTGGTGATCAGAGATAAGATAAGAAGAATTAATTAAGATCTTCATGCAGTGTCCAATTTTTTAATTTTTTAATTTTTTATACGATTCTCCTGAAAGTTTCAGTATAGATAGCTTTTTTCCCGACGAAAAAACTCCATTCCTAACGTTTTTACGAGCAATTAACCGTTTAAAAGTTTTTTCAAAAATTTAATGTATTTTTAAATCTACAGTGAGGTCGTCAAAAACTTTTTAGTTCTGAAATTTTGTGTTTGTATTTCTAAATCTATTTGCTACAAGATCTTTAACAGGCTTTTGCTCTCAGAGTTATACAAAAATTGTAATTAGCCCAAAATTGACCAACTATCGAAAAAGAAAATTTTTTAAATAAAAAAAAAAAATTCCTCTTTTTGAAAAAATATTTAAAAAAAACTACACTTGCTTTTTTATTTCTTATTTTTTGCGAATATATAGAGAAGTGATGGGGCTACGAATTCCTCTATGTATGTTATTCTATCCGATTCGAATGTTCCGAGATATAGCCTCTCAAAAATGGCCCATTTTTTGACCAATTTTCAAAAATTCCAAAAGATTGAGAGGCTATATCTTCCTTCAAACAAATAGTTATATTTTCCTCTCATGCAGACCAATGGTTTGACCCCGCTATTCATTTTTTTCAACTTTGACCCCTAATAACTTTCAAACCGTTATAGACTCAGAAACAAACTCGAAATCAACCTAGAACTTCGTGAAAAATGAATATAACTGGAAAATTTCAGCTCAATTGGTCAAATAATAAAAAAAAATTAAAAATTGGACACTGCTCTTAATTATGGATAGATTTAAAACTTTAGGAAGAATGGAGGTTAAGGAAAAAGGACGATATTTAAGCTGTTGAAAGGGGTTTCCCTTCTTTGGTACTGGCTGAATGAGAAAAAAGACAAATGCGAAATAGTTTGCCAAGTCATCCTGCAAGCCCAAAAACGAAAGTTTTGAAAACCAAAGGAGGGATGCCATAAGAACCGCATGCCTTCTTAATGTTAAGCTCAGAGAGAGTGGAAATCACTTCTTTAGAAGAAATTACAATATTAGGCATAAATGAGCAAGAGGAGGTTGAAGGAGGAGGAATAGCTCAGGAATTGTAAGGTTGAATTAAAGGCAAAAGTCTGAGCAAAGGCTTCAGGTTTAGCAGAAGGAAAAACAGCATTTGTGACTTCAGAAGATATTAGAGAAGGGAAAGTGGGAAAAGTAAAGTTAAGCTTTACGTTTTTTGCAAAATGTTAGAAAAGGCGTGAAGATGTGGAACCTGAAAAATTGTTGCATTTTTTACATAGAAATGACTTTTTTTGTATTACGGAGATTCTGAGATGAAATAGAAGACGAATTAGTTTCAATTGTTTAAAGATGAGGGTAATCTTTGAACACAATATCTGCTGCGAATAGCACGAGAACAAGAAGAATTAAACCAATGTTTGTTATGTTTAGTAGAAAGGAAATAATAGGAAATATAAGCTTCCATGCCAGAGAGAATCACCTCGGTTATGCACACAACTCCTTCAAAAAGAGTAATCATTCCATGAAAAATCAGAGAAGTACAACTGCAAGTCAGACCAGTTTTTAACACCAAAGTGCCGGAAACGTTTTCTTGCCGAAAGCTGGAGCCATTCTTCATGAAGACTTGAAAATACAGAACATTATACAGAGATTAGAAGGTGATCAGATAAACCAAGAAGAGGAAAGAGTTTAACAATGTAAGAGGTAAGAAAAGAAGTTAAAAAAAAGATCTTTCCTAACTGTCAAGTTCATCATATTGACAGTTAGGAATACGTATACGGAGTTGCACCAACGGCTTAAAGTTGGTCTTGACATAAAAGTGGAATGAGAGTTCACCGGCAGTCTCATCAGAACTAGATAAAAGGCATTGTGTGTATTGGAATTTGAAATCATCTAAAATGATGATTTGAGAGAGAGAAGAATATGAAAGAATGAGCTCTATTTTAAAATTTATTTAGTCAAAGAATTTTTATCTTCAGCAGAATTAGGTGACAAATAGATAGAACAAATGAATTTAGTTGTAGGATTGCATTAAATCTTAAGCAATAAAGTAAAGAATTCAGAAGACTCCAAATTTTATGAATGAAAACAGACCACATCATTGAACACTTCTGCACAACAGTCGCCTTTGGCTGAAAATTGAGGATAAAGACATTAGAAGGTCAGCAGATTAGGTTTACGCTGAGAGCACTCATGCATCTTGATTTGAGCTTAGAACAAGAGACGTTGTCTAGAAGAATAGACTTGGTGTTCAACAAAGTGAATATTAGACAAACAACAGCTAATGTAACAGAAACTAATGAAAAACGAAGATTGTGCACCAGATCAAGCCGGCTGCAAAGTGTTGGAAGCACCAAGTCCACCATCGGAGGCCACCAATTTCAAAGTGATGAATTAGAGAGGAGAGGGTGAGGGGCAATGATTGTATATATATATATATTATATATATATATATATATATATATATATATATATATATATATATATATATATATATATATATATATATATATATATATATATTATATATTATATATTATTTAATTATTATATTATATATATATATATAATATATATATATATATATATATATATATATATATATATATATATATATATATATATATATATATATATATATATATATATATATATATATATATATATATATATATATATATATATATATGTGTGTGTGTGTGTGTGTGTTAAATTTAATTTTTCTCAAGACCTT
>SEYY01015821.1:10000-20000 GCA_009176605.1 Armadillidium nasatum | reverse complement strand
GAGAGAGAGAGAGAGAGAGAGCCAAGATAGAGAGAAGTTAAGAGAGGTGATAGCAAGTTTTGCTGAAAAGCTAAAAGAGGTGGGATTGATCGTGAATGTTGAAAAGACAGAACTGTTAATAATTAGAAAGGAGGAAGAGGAAGAGGAGCTTGTGCTGAAGGTGCATGGCGAGGAGGTGATTGTGGTAGAGAAATGTGAATATTTGGGGAGGAGAAAGTATTCACAAGGGAATGAAGTAATATGCTGGAAATCACCAACTGGATGGAGAAATACGGAAGAATGGTGTGAGCGCTGTACCTAGTCTTGGCAGACAAAAGAATGGATATAGGAGTAAAGAAAGTAATTTTTGAAAGTACTCTAACCTCAATTTTGTAATATGGAACGGAGACTTGGGGTGCGACAACAAGAGAAGAAAGCAGAATTCAAGCAACAGAGATGAGGGTGTTGCGTTTGATGGTGGGAAGAACCAGGAAGGAGAGGATAAGAAGCGAAAGAATTAGATAAAGTATAGGGGTTGAACCAATTAATCAAAAGATAGATGTAGCAAGACTGAGATGGTTGGGACACGTGTGGAGGATGCAGGAGGGGAGAGAGACTAGAGGGAGGTGAGAGTGCAGGCCAAGATTAAGAAGACCGAGAGGGAGACAAATGAGAGATGAATGGAGTCAGTTCGGGATTCACTGAGTCGCATCAGCTGCCTATGATGGAACAGTTGGTGGCAGATTTAATTATTTACGACAGATCTAGATAGAGACGAGTGCTGGCCCCACTGACAGGCCCCTAGAGCCTTACTTGGATCTGATATATATATATATATATATATATATATATATATATATATATATATATATATATATATATATATATATATATATATATATATATATATATATATATTTATATTTATATATATATATATTCTTATAAGTAAAATCTTGGTATCGGTATCGGTATCGGTATCGGTGAAATTGAAAGTCTTGGTATCGGTATCGGTATCGGTAAAAATTTTGGTATCGCTCCATCCCTAATATATATATATATATATATATATATATATATATTATATATATATATATATATATATATATATATATATATATATATATATATATATATATATATATATTATAATTAGCTAACATTATAATCAATCGTAATTTTGAATAATTTCTGCAGGTATTCATTTGGAAGTACGTCGCCCCAAAATCAGCCTCGATTCGCAAATTTGCCACAAAGTCCACATTTCTCTCATCTTAAAGAAGATTATCCATTTTGTAATTTCAATACCCAGGTTAGTTCTGTATTGTTATTTTTGTTATTATTATTATTATTATTATTATTATTATTATTATTATTATTATTATTATTATTATTATTATTATTATTATTATTATTATTATTATTATTATTATTATTATTATTATTATTATTATTATTACTATTATTACTATTACTATTATTATTATTACTATTATTATTATTATTATTATTATTATTATTATTATTATTTTTATACTCACAATTTTTCCAATAAATGTGTGGTGTTGACTACCACAAGCCACAACTCACCGGCATTCATCTACCTCTCACCAATCTTTTCCATTCATTCATGTCCTCCGTCAACCGCAAACCCTCCTCCCATCTCAGCCCCCTATTCCACAATAACTCCTTGACCCCTCTTTCCCAACTTCTCCTATGTCTCCCCCTAGCTCTTACACCTTCAACTTCCGATAAAAAAAAAACATTTTTAGAAAATTTTCCATTCATCCTGCAAATATACCCAAACCACCTCAGCATGTTCTGTTCAGCTCTCTCAACCACAAACACATTGCTCCTTTATTTTTACATTCCTAACTCTATCCCTTCTATTTACGCCACATTCCGCTCTCAGACGTTTTTTCTTTTTCTCGCTTTCAACCGCGACACCTCGCTTCCATACATAAGTGGAAAACCACAACCTCAAACATTTTCTTCTTCACTTCTCTTGTCAACCTTCCTCTCTTCCAAATATCCCTCAAGATTCTCCCAACACCTTCTCCCCTTCTCTTATTCTATACCCTACTTCATCTCCCTCACAAACATCTCCCCCCTCTCAAAATTCACACCCAGATATTTAATAGAATTAACCCATTCCAATCTCTCCCTCCCCAGCTTAATTAGCACTATATATATATATATATATATATATATATATATATATATATATATATATATATATATATATATATATATATATATATATATATATATATATATATATATATATATATATATATATATATATATATATATATATATATATATATATATATATATATATATATATATATATATATATATATATATATATATATATATATATATATATATATATATATATATATATATATATATATATATATATATATATATATATATATATATATATATATATATATATATATATATATATATATATATATATATATATATATATATATATATATATATATATATATATATTTTACACATCACCACCACTCACGGGCAAAGCCCTATTCAAGGAGGGGGTGTTAAAAGAATAAAAATGAAAGTAAATAGAGTACAAAATCCACAAAATAAAAACCACCCCTACAGTACCCACCTAACGCAAATTTCTCAGGTGGGCGCAGACGCGGGCTTTAAAGAAATTGAGATTAAATGCAGAGGGAAATACAGAAGATGGAAGAGAGTTCCACAAGACAGAGGTGGCAGGAAAGAAAGAGGCACCACAGCGGACAAAGCCTGGAGTTGCCTATGTCCACGCAAAATTGATGCGCGGACATTGCACCCCTTGTGCTGCGAGGACGCCGTAAAGGTGGAGGTACACGGGTGGATAGTTCCCTCGAGCATTTGCCACTGTAGTACCTATAGAAAAGTGACAAGGCACCAACATCACGTTGCAAAGATAAAGAATCAAGAGAATTAGAAAGAGCGGGACAGTTTATAAGTCTTTTAGCCTTTGACTCAACCCTATCCAAAAGACGGGTGAAACCTGAGCCACCCCAGATATGAGAGCAGTACTCCATACAAGGGCGGATGAGACCCTTGTATAATTGGAGTAACTGCGAGGAAGAAAAAAATTCCCGCAGTCTAAAGCAGAACTCCCAGCTTCTTTGAGGCCACCCTAGCAACCATTGTGATATGAGGTTTCCAAGACATTTTTTTGTTTATGTGAAGGCCAAGGATGTTTATATTGTCAACAGGAGAGACGGGAGAACCATCGAAAGAGATAGAAAAGTTAGGAGGTGTCTTTGAGAGAGAGATTTCTAGAAGTTGAGTTTTTAAAGAGTTGAATTTCACAAGGTTGAGACGACCCCACTGGGAAATTCTATCCAGATCTGCAAGAATGGAATCGGAAAGATGTAGACGAGAGGCAACTCTAGATGCAAAGGAAGGAGCAGATTTGAAATGAGTAGAAGAATGGAGGGTTGAGTCATCGGCATATGAATGTATAGGGTTAGATGAACAGCTGAGAAGATCATTAATGAAAAGTAAGAATAGAGTAGGAGACAAGACAGAACCCTGAGGAACACCACTGTTGACAGGAAAGGAAGAAGAAGTCGCTCCATCAACAACAGCCGAAATGGAACGATTAGAAAGAAAACTAGACATAAGTAAGCAAAGAGAAGGAGGAAACCCAAAGGAGGGGAGCTTGGAAAGCAGTGACGCATGCCATACCCGGTCAAACGCCTTAGATATGTCAAGCGCCACCACGCAAGTCTCCCCATGGTCCCTAAGGGCAGAAGACCATAGATCTGTGAGATAGGAAAGTATATCACCAGTAGACCTCGAACGACGAAAGCCATACTGATGATCAGAAAGAAGGGAATGAGATTCCAGATGATCTAAGAAGTGAGAGTTAAGAAGGGTTTTCAAAGATCTTAGACAGAATACAAGTGAGAGCTATAGGGCGATAGTTGGAAGGATCAGAGCGGCTACCTTTCTTCGGAATAGGTTGAACTATTGCGCGCTTCCAACACTGAGGGAAAGTACTAGTATTGAGGCATAGAGAGAAAAGTTGAACGAGGGACGGAGCCAGCTCAGAGGCACACTCCCTTAAAACTCGGGGAGGAATGCCATCCGGGCCACTTGCCTTCCTAACGTTCATAGACTTCAGAAGCCCATGCACCTGGTCAAATATATATATATATATATATATATATATATATATATATATATATATTATATATATATATATATATATATATATATAATACACGGACTTCAGGTAGTGAAGCTAGAGGAGTAGGTTTTAAAATATATGGCTTGTAATCTTTTGCAAAGCACACAAGACCGTAATATTTTTCTCAATGTTTGTCGCATGCGAGGAATATGAAATTTCTGTTTAAGAATGTTAATTAGTTCTGAAAAACCTACATTATGATAATTATAATGATACTTCCATAAAGTAAATTTACAAAGGAGGATTTACAAGGTAAAAATATAGGAAATTTGGTTTCATATGGAAGAGAGGAATTATGCAATCTGAGATTACATCTTAAAATATTTTTCACCAATCTTAAACTGAAAATTTTGGTGGTTTGAGTAAGAGAAGAATTGAATTTTAAACAAGATATTTCTGGTTCATAATGTTGTTGTTGAACATTTTGAATCCAGAATGTCTCTGCTTTACTCATTTCATCAATGGTGAAATTGTGAGAAAAGAGAGGTTCTTTAGAAGATTTAATAAGAGGTAGTTTCTTGCAAGAATTTTTAAGATTTGTAACAAATCTCAAAACTAATGCAGTTATTCGATATACTTTATTTAATGAAGAGTAATTTTTAAGATTAAATAAATTATCAATTTTAAATTCATGTGTATTATCATTTACATTAGTATTAAAAATATTGGTAAAGTTATTTGATTCTAAATCCATACCGGCCATTGATTTTGATCAGTTATCCAAGAAGGACCTTTTCACCAAAAATCAGAAAAAAGATATTTAATATTAGTACCTCGACAAGCTTCATCTGCTGGGTTTTCTTTCGTAGGTACATAATGGTTATTTACATCAGAAAGTTTTTTTCGTATCTCATCCACTCTGTTCTGATTGAACACAGGGAGAGGTTTTGTAGTATGTATCCATTGAAGTGTAGCTTTGTTATCAGACCACACATGGATACTTTCAATATTTAAAATATTTTTAAAGGTGTCTTTCACATACTTTATTAAGCGTGATGATAAAAGAACACTCATTAATTCAAGCCTAGGAATAGTTAATTGTTTAAGAGGTGAAACCTTTAGACTTTGAAATTAATATATTTACATAAGGTTGATTATTTAAATGAGAGACTACATAAACAACACTTGAATATGCAGTTTGACATGCATCTGAAAATGCATGCAACTCTACATTATTAGAATAAATTAATTGTCTAGGTAAAATTAAAGATTGAGACTCATTTAAGTAACAAGATAATTTTTTTATATTCTTGTTGTAAAGAATCTGAAATGCGTTGATCCCAATTCACTCCACTTGACCATATTTTTTGGAGTAGAACTTTACCTTTTATTGTAATTGGGGATTAAAATTCCACAAGGATCAAATAAAGAAGCTAAATTGCTTAAAATAGTTCTTTTTGTATGAGCTGTGTCATCTAATTTTTTATTTGGATAAGTAATGGTATCATGTTCTGAATCCCATTCTAATCCTAAGATTTTAGTAGTAGAAGAATCGATCCCTAAACCCTTGTTTTTGAACTCTTGGTTTAAAGTTTCAGAATTTGAGATCCATTCTCGTAAATTTAAACCAGCACTATTAAATATAGAGCGGCTTTCAAGAAAGAAATCTCTTAGTTCTTCCTCATTATTAAAAGTACCAAAATACATTATCAACATATAGTTGAGATAAAAGTTCATCTTTGTATATTTGGTATTAGAATTAGATATATGATGTTTTAAGACAAGCAGCGAGAAGAAATGGAGAACTAGTAGCTCCAAAAAGAACTGATTTAAAACGATAAGTAATTATAGGACTCTTAATGTCTCCTGGATCTTTTAGCCAAAGAAATCTTACAGAGTCTCTGTCTTTCTCAGCCACTTTGATACCAAAGAAGGCTTTCTCAATATCAGCACTGACTGCAAAAGATTTAATTCTAAATTTTAAAAGTACTTTTCCAAGTTCAGTCAATAAGGTAGGCCCACTGTAAAGACAGCTAAATTTAAACTTGGAAAATTAGAAGAAGGTCATCAAATACGACTCTTAAAGCGGTAGTTTGAGATTTTTTAAGAACACCTTGAATGAGGTAAGATAATGTATCTTTCCCTTCCGGATGTACAAGAGTTGAAGGATCGACTTCTTCAATAAAGTCGCGTTTTAAATAATCAATAAAGACTTCTGAATACGCTTTCAGAAGTTCAGGATTTTATTGAAGTTTTTAAAAGAACGCTGTATAAACGTCTTTTTGATAAAGAATAATTATCTGGTAAAGGAGGGTGATCTTTCCTCCAAGGAAGAGACACTTCATATTTACCATTTTTAAAAGATAAACTATCCTGAAAAGCTGCTATGGTAGTCTTATCAGAATTTGTAAATTTCTCATCGGGTAAAATGCCGATATGATTAAGAGTCCAGAGTTTATCTAGGTCCTCTGAGGTTTGAAAATATTTATGATCTTCTTCAACAGAAATAGAAGAGATAAAGTTGTTTTCAATTGAAGGTTTTAAAATGTCCTCTAGAGACTGCTGATTAGTCGAGGTCCCTTCAATGGAAAGATTTAAATTAGAAGAAAAAAATGTATAATTTTCTGTTGAAGAAATAAAAGATGATTCTCCATAAGAAGTTTTATTTAAAATTTCTTCTTTAGAATGGAGTTCTTGAGAAGTTAATATTTTGTAAGGGATCAATTTCATTCAATAAAATTGATTCCTATTTTAAAAGAAGACACCAGAGTGATCTGGGCATCTTTTTCTTTTGATGTAAAAGGCAAGTCTCCATAAGAGAGCACTGCCAAAAGGTGTGTCTATAAGATTTATTCCTTTAAAAGTTTTAAAAGACTTAAGGAATTTATTTATATAGTCTGCTCCTATAAGTATGCCTAAGTCATTGACATAGTCACTAGGAGGGTAAGGATTTGATAATTTTATATGGTGTTGCCTTAATAAATTTGTAGTTTGGACCGACCCAGGTATATATATATATATATATATATATATATATATATATATATATATATATATATATATATATATATATATATATATATATATATATATATATATATATATATATATATATATATATATATATATATATATATATATATATATATATATATATATATAGACTTAACCGCTATGCTCAGTCTTACATATACTCTACTGGTAAAGTCTGGAACACACTCCCTTCATCTGTTTTCCCAACTTCCTTTGACTTGCATACTTTCAAACGCCGTGTGTCTGGACACGTCGGCCACCATCGACCATGATAATAGACCTTTCCCAACTCCGGTGGAATTTGGTAGGCCTCTGGCCTTTGCCCACCGGAGGAGACATAAAAAAAAAATAATATATATATATATATATATATATATATATATATATATATATATATATATATATATATATATATATATATATATATATATATATATATATATATATATATATATATATATATATATATATAATATATATATATATATATATATATATATATATATATATATATATATGATGGTACAGTATCTGCCACAGGTTAAGATATTACAATATCTCCTTGATTGGTTTTTATATAAAAGTCAATGACATCACAAAAAGCTACAATTCCTTTCTTATTAATGCCATTTATACAAAGCTGAATTTTAAATTTAATTGGAGATTTTAATATTTTCGCTATTGACCTAGAAATCAATGTTCGTTGACTCCCAAGGTCAAAAAGAGTGCGAACTGGAATGGTTGAAGTTTGTTTGTATACTTCAACATATCTGCAAGAGGTAAGGCAACACCAATTCTGTCTCATATTTGTAATGTAGAGACAGAGTTGGCATGAGATTCTGAAGATTGATTTGATATGAGTCTCTCTGTCACACAATGATGTATGGTGATCTGGAGACTTACATAAATAACAAGTTTTAGTGCTTGTGCACTGAGGATTCAAATGATAAGTATTTAAACACTTCAAACAGTGTTTGTTTTGTTGAACAAACAACTACCTAGATTTTAAATTTAATGTATTACAGTTAGAAAAATAAAGTTCTCCCCTACAATAAACACATTCAGAAACTTTAGTTTGACTTAGTATTTGACTCTCAGGTTGAGTCTGAGTTATAGTTTTATTATATACAGGAGTTTGAGTCCTAGGCTTCGTTCCTGAATTTATATTTAAAGTGGTTACTTGTCTTGGCTTTTTTTCCTTTTCATGATAGTTTTTATTCTCATTAAATTTATGATTGAAATTTTGTAATTTCTCTTTTCTCTGGTTCTCAGGTAAGATTAATGTTTGTCCTACAGTTTCCAGAGTACAGAGATTTTTAGAAATGATTTCTAAACCAAGGTCGACTGTCCAGTTGTCTCTTGGTTCCCTTCAAGGAAGGTGAGAGATGAACTCTGAAGGCAATTTTTGTGCTAAAATGGTTCCTAAAATGATGGAACAGCCTTTGCAATCACCAATGGTTTTTTGAGTTTTTAATGACTCAAAATAGCAATGAATATTTGCTTTAAAATTAAATAAACTTGTATAATTATATTTAGGAGAAGGAAGAGCAGTTATTTTTAATATTAAAGTTTCTATTAATTTACGAGAATTACCAAAATCTCGTTTCAATTGATTAAGAATGATCGGGTAATTATCACCGATCCTTGCATAACCACATACGCTTGTAAGTGCAGGTCCTTTTAAGCAATCTAAGAGGCATTGTAATTTATCAATATTAGAGAATCCTCTGTCCTTCTACTATGGACAAAAAGGACTCTAAGAAAGAGTTAAATTCTAAAATTTCACCACTAAAACAAGGAAGTTTTTTCTGTGGGAGTCTGAATAATTCTGTCATTTCTATTTAATTTAGGTTTATAATTCTGATTTATGAGAAGAAGTTTCAGTCATCTGAACTCCTAGAGTTTTTTCTAGAGTTCTTTTCTTCTTTTAAAATTGAATAGAGCTTTATGTAGAATTGTTTCTACAGTCTCCCTACGTTCTATTGACTCTTCTAGGTCAGAAATAAAAGTTGTCTCATCCAAATTAGCTTGGATGGTTTCATCTAGAAGAGCAAGGATCTTCTAGACAACGTTCTAGAGTTTTAATGACTCCATTGATTTTATTTATATCAATGTCAGTCTCTAATAAAGATTCCAGTTTTTGAACAGACTTAGTGGTCTGTATTCTGATGCCTCTTCCTTTTCTGTACAGCATTTAAACCCTTTGAGGGAGTAATAGATGAAGTTTTATTTTCCATTTCTTTAAATGGATTAGATAAATTTGGAAGAGATATCAAGTCAATAAATTAATATATTTATATATAATAATATATATATATATATATATATATATATATATATAATATATATATAATAAAGCAGAAATAATACTGTTTAAATAATTTATCCTGTAAGAACAATCTTAGACAAGGATAGTTTCCTCCGGTTCAGAAGGACCAAAATGGTATTAATGTGGAAAGTAAAATCAACTAAATGGTAGTAAAGTAACAGTACTGAAAAAAATCATTCTTTTTCTGTCACTCTTCTAACCTAGTTGATTCCCAAATGAGACGGGAGAAAATATTAATATGGAAATATAAAAATACATATAAATGAATAAATACACTCATTCGTATTTATAGGGTTAGTCGTTAGTGGACTGTTTTCATAGGATTTTATTAAATAAATACGAAGATGAGAATTGACAAAGATATTGCTAACTCTGGGGTCTCATTTGACATTAATCTAACCTATCCCCTCAACTCTTCTATCGGAAGGACCCACTTCCTAAGATATTAAAGGGAATGGCCAAAGGTTGGGTCTACACAAAAGTAATGTGTGTTT
>SEYY01015821.1:0-5000 GCA_009176605.1 Armadillidium nasatum | reverse complement strand
TATATATATATATATATATATATATATATATATATATATATATATATATTATATATACACTGAAGAGAAAATTAACGCACCACTACAACAAACGTCAATTGGAGGAAACTGAAACATGCAAAACGGGTAGTAACATTGTTAATATACAGCACATAGTTATACATAATGGTGATAATGTGGTGCCCCACAGTGGGAATCCCCGGGACCCTGACACATTGTGGCATATAAGTAGGGGGCGGTGCATACCTGCAGAGTTTATGTGCATGCCACCTGTCCATGGCCGTCAGTACTCATATATATATATATATATATATATATATATATATATATATATATATATATATATATATATATATATATATATATATATATATATATAATATATATATATATATATATATTATATATATATATATATATATATATATATATATATATATATATATACTTCCGTAAATAGGATGCTCGCCCAATCCTGGGGCCGCCAATGCAGGTGTTGTTGAACGAAAGCCGTCCTTGCTCTTCGGTGCTCGCTGGTGAGCTGGAGCCCTCTTGCCGACCTCCGTGGGTGGCATCAATGTTCCGCGAGGTGACGTCGAATGATATTCGTGCTAACAAGGGTCTGATGGACAGCCTGCACGATGGTCACGAGATGTTGCATGTCGATCACGAACTGCCATTAACAGTATATATCTGTTTTCTTCGGCCGTTGTTGCTCGTGGCCTACCTTTTCCAGGCCACCTGGTGTGAGCATGTATAAGCTTGTACCTCTGTAGGACCCTTCCGATGGTTGTATGTCAGACCCTGAGCCGTCGGCCCAGTTGGCATTTGTTGTACCCTTCAGCTACCAGTGTTGTGATTGCCACAAAATCGTCGCTTGTCAGACTCCATCGTAACCTCTCCATATTACTTGCACAAACATTGAATTTTGAATACTCTCGATACCCGGCACACCAGTGACGTTACATCTCCTACCATGTCACTCACCGAATTTAGCTGGTTTGTCCTTTTACCATATTTCATCGATGTCACACCTACGAACTGCCAATCGATGCTAAACTGCATTATTTAGGTAGATATGGGCATACACTTCCACACACAGGCACTCCCATTACCCTACAATGTCGTCGGGACCTCCCAACTGATAAATTGTAGATGGTTAGTTAATTTTGCTCTTTAGTATATATATATATATATATATATATATATATATATATATATATATATATATATATATATATATATATATATATATATATATATATATATATATATATATATATATATATATATATATATATATATATATATATATATATATATATATATATATATATATATATATATATATATATATATATATATATATATATATATATATATATATATATATATATATATATATATATAATCTTACGGAACAGAAGATTATCGCAGGATACAATTATTCGGTGCGGTGCGCACCAGGGCCCGCACCACGCACCGCACCGCACCGCACCGCACTTTCATTTTTTCTTTCGCACCGCACCGCACCGCACCGTGTTGCTGAAATAGTCTTGCACACCGCACCACACCGCACCACGCACCGCACCGCACCGCACCCGGTGCGTCGGCCAACCCTAGCTGAGTGTCATAGAAATGCAAAGAATTCCGTTGACACTCATTCGAATACACACACGTACGTACTCACATACGTACACAATTTTATAGAGAATTTGGTACGGTATTTCGTAAATGACTTGCTGGAAAATTTAAGGTTTTTTTATTCAATGTATATTACTTGGGTGAAATATGATTAATATTTGCAACATATATATATATATATATATATATATATATATATATATATATATATATATATATATATATATATATATATATATATATATATATATATATATATACATATATATATTATATTTTATTTTTATTTTAATCCTTAATTAATCCGTTAGTAACATATTAAGATGGTTAACTATATATATATATATATATATATATATATATATATATATATATATATATATATATATATATATATATATATATATATATATATATATATATATATATATATTTATTTATATATTTATATATATATTTATATATTTATGTGTGTGTGTGTGTGTGTGTGTGTTTGTGTGTGGGGATGGGGGATGTAGCACAATCCAAAGCAATGCAAGTACCCTCCATTGGGCATAAACCGGGGAGTGACAGTATGGTCAAGACCATTCCGTTTCACTCCGTTGCCCTTTGGTTGGTTCCTTTTCGCGTTTCCCCTTCTCAGAGGGTCTCTAGTGTACCCTCGCCTCATATTGGAGTGTCTATGCTCCCACTTCAACTTCCCCCGACTCCCTTCTCATGTTCCAAATTTACAAGCGCTTATTCGTACATTTCATTTATTAAAAAAAAAAAAAAAAAAAAAAAAAAAAAAAAATATTGGTGAAATTCAAAACTGTGAGAATGGACCCTCGGAGTTTGCAGAGATCATTGCTACTAAAGCGATACTCCTTGCATGGAGGCGTACATTCCATATTCTTTCTCTTCTACTAAACCTAACGAACTTTGGTTTAACTCTGCTTGTTCTTGTACCATTCTCCATAGGGATGTTGCCTTCAGGGATTACCGTCGTCTTCAAACTCCAGAAACTCATTCAATTTAAATTTCATCCCTGAATCGTGCAAAATCTTTCCTCTGCAACACCAAATACTCTTTTCTTCGTTGAAATGCAATAATCACTTTGGTTCTTCTTCACGCCCTTCTTGGCATTTTGCAAAAAATGTAACTCAAATTTTGCTTCTTCCTCTTTCCCTCCTCTAATATCCTCCGACGCCATTTTGCCTTCTTCTAAAGCTGAACTATTCGCTCAGACTTTTGCCTCTAATTCAGCCTTAGACTATTCCGGAGCTGCTACTCCTTCTTTATCTTCTTCCATCTCATTTATGCCTACAATTTTCTGCTCTCTCAGAGCTTAACACAAAGAAGGTATATGGTCCTGATGGTATCCCTCATGAGCTTCTCAAAACTTGTGATACTGAGCTTGTACCCTGATTTGGTAAACTACTTCGTCTCTGTCTTTTTGCTTCAACATTCCCTTCTTGCTGGAAACGTGAGCTCATTCAGCCTGGGAACCCCTCTCGACCCTCCAACTGTTGTCACATTCTTTAACCTCCGTTCTTGTGAAAGTTTTCGAATCTCAATTAGAAGCAGCTCAATTCTTCAAATCTTATCTCTGATCGCTATTATGACTTCCATAAGAAACGCTCTACTGGTGATCTCTTTCTATTCTCTTTGACTCTGGGTCTTCCGCTCTACGATATTTCGGTGAATCTTTTGCTATCGAGCTGAACATTTTGAATCCCTTCGATAGGGACTGATACAAAGCTTTGATTTCTAAACTTTCCTCTTTCAGAATTTATCCTTCTCTTTGATTTTCTTTCTGGTCGTTCTATAGCTGCTGTTGTAGACAAAACGGTCGGTACGGTCCTGATGTTATCCTTCCTGTGTTTCTAAAAACTTGTGCTTCCGAGCTTGGACCATGCTTTGGTAAACTTTTTCGTCTATGTTTTTCTACTTCAACCTTCCCTTCTTGCTGGAAACGTGCGCTCATTCAGCCTGTGCCGAAGAAGGGGGATCTTTCTCAACCCTCTAACAGCCGTCCAATTTATATAAAGTTTCGATTCTGTCCTCAACAGGAATATCTGGAAATATCTCAAATCTTCTTATCTTATCTGTGATCGCCAGTATGCTTTCGTAAGAAACGCTCTACTGGTGATCTTGTTTCCCTCCTCTCTAACTCTTGGTCTTCCGTTCTTCGGCATTTCCTTGAATATTTTGCTGTCGCTCTGAACATTTTGAAAGCTTTCTATAAAATCTGGCACAAAGCTTTGATTTCTAAACTTCCCTCTTTCGGAATCTGTTCTTCTCTCTGTGGCCTTTTCTCTGATTTCCTTTATGGTCGTTCTATAGCAGCTGTTGTAGACAGCCACCGTTCATCCTATAAATCTATTAATAGAAGTGTTCCTCAAGGATCTGTTTTATCCCGGACACTTTTCATTAATAACCTTCTCTCTATTACGTCATCTCCTATCCACTACTATGCTGATGACTCCATCCTTCATTACTCTTTTCATTTTGAAAGGCGCCCCTAACAACAACAGTTAATATAAGCGAGGAGGGTGATATTAGAGCAACTAACCTCTGATATATATCGCATTTCAAATTGGGGCAGAGAAAACATGGTTGTTTTCAATGCCTCAAAAACTAAATTCCTCCATCTTTCTACTGGACACAATCTTCCACACAACTATGATAGTAGTAATGTACACCACAACCAGGTTGGGAATTGGCACTAGGAATTGGCACTAGGAATTTGCACTAGGAATTTGCAAGGAATTTGCAAATTCCTATCTTCACGTACCTTTGTGAGGTGTTTTTTGCGGTTTTATCTTAATTGAGATCTTGTTTTGCGGTTTTATCTTAATTGAGATCTTGTTTTGCGGTTTTATCTTAATTGAGATCTTGTTTTGCGGTCTTATCTTTGATGTGATCTTGTTTTGTGGTGTTTTTTATTTGTTTTTTAATTATTTCTCACCTATTTCTCACCTTTATGGTTTGCGGTTTCTTTTGACTTTGCCGCTTTCGCGTGTCCTTGGTTGTATTTTGCAAGGTTCCTTTGATGACGTCATAGCTTGTATGTTTGAAAGGTCATGACGTCACGGCTTGTATTTTGGAATGGGAATTGGAATGATACGTCACAACCTGGGAATCTTCCAGCCAATCACAGTCCAGCATTGCTGACGTCACGGATTCTCTCTTATTTGAAAAACTTGAAAGCCGAACAAACAAACAAACGCACACTCTTAAAAACTCGATTTTTCATATCTCGAGACCGAGATTCGATCCCGGGTCCTTTGAATCTCTAGCCTAGCTCTCTACCCACTCGGCCAACGGAGCAATTACTTGAAAAAGGAAAATTCTTTTATTTATGGCTTTGTTTT
>SEYY01015820.1:0-22500 GCA_009176605.1 Armadillidium nasatum | reverse complement strand
ATTAAGAGCAAAAGAGTTTATTAGTCAAAAAGCAGTAGACTTCACATTTTCGAGAAGAGCTGTATGCGTGAAACCACCCCAAATGTGTGAGGCGTACACCACGCAGGGGAGAACAACACCACTATAAAGAACAAGCAACTGATCTGCCGTTAAAAAAAACACTAAGGCGCCTCAGAACAAACAAACCTTTTTGAAGCTTGTTTAGAAAGAGAAGTAATGTGATCTTTCCTAGAAAGTTCATCGAGAAAAAGAAACACCGAGAATATTTAGGACAGAAGAAGGTTCGATTTTAGTTTTTTCGAAGAATATGTGATAGTTTTGTGGAAGACTGTGTCGAGTAGAGAGATGGAGAAATTGAGTTTTTGATTCATTGAAAACTACTATGTTTTCTCTGCCCCAAATTGAAATACGAGAAAGATCAGAGGTCAGTTGCTCCAAGGCCATCCTTCTTGAATCTTTCAACTACTTTTGTGGTGGCTCTTGACATTACTCCTTTCAAACTGAAAGGTAGAGTCTTCGGCATTGGAGAGTATAGGAAGACGAAGGAATAGAGAGAAGGTAAGTGATGAAAAATAGAAAAGGAGTTGGGGATAGGACAGATAATTGAGGAGCACCACAATTTATAGATTTAAAGGAAGAACGTTGACAGTATGTGACAGCTGCTTTAGAACGACCGGAAAGGAAATTAGAGAGAAGGTCACTGAGAGAAGGATAAATTTACATAAAAAAGTTTAGAAATCAAAGATTCCAAAATTTCCTGTTAAGGATAGATTCGAAAACTTTAGAAAGAACGGAGGTTAAAGAAATAGGATTATAGTTAGAGGGTTGAGAGGGGTCCCACTTCTTCGACACATCCTGAATGAGCCCAGGTTTCCATCAAGAAGGGAAGGTCGAAGTGGAGAGACAGAGGCGAAATAGTTTACCAGGCAGGGTGTAATCTCAGAATCACAAATTCTGAAAACCGCAGGAGGAATACCATCAGTACCATACATCTTCTTAATATTAAGCTCAAAGATAGCATAAATGACATCTTTAGAGGAAATTACAATGTTAGGCGTATATAAAATGATGTGATCTTTCCAAGAAATATCACCAGAAAAAGAAACATTTTGAATATTGAGGACAGATGAAAGTTGGAGGCAAAATTTGAGCAAAGAGTTCAGCTTTACTAGAAGGTAAAATGACAGTTGTGACATCAGTAGAAACTAGAGGATAGAAAGAAGAAGAAGCAAAGTTAGAGTTGACATTTTTTGAAAAATACCAGAAGGAGAGAGAAAAAGAGATATCAGAAAGATTTTCGCATTTTAAAAGGAGAAATGAGTTTTTAATATTACGGAGAATTGATTTTGCACGATTCCGGATGAAGTATAAGTTGCATGAGTTTTTGGAGTTTCATGACGACGGTAGTACCAGAAGGCAGCATCCCTGTGACAGAAAGCGCGAGAACAAGCTAAGTAAATTAATGATTTTTAGGTTTAGTAGAAGAGAGAGAATATGCATAGTACGCCTCCATTCCAGAGAGCATAACATCGCTTATGCGCTTTGCACACTCAGAGGGTCCATTTCCAAGAAACCAGTTATCATTCTCTGGAAAATCATTGAAGTACAACAACAAGTCAGACCAGTTAGCAGCACCAAAATGCCAGAAACGTTTCCTGGCCGAAAGTGGGAGCCGTTCTTGCGAAAGACGTGAAGAGACAGAAGATACGGAGATAAGAAGGTGATCGGATAAACCGAAGGATTTAAAAGCTTAACAGTATAAGGACAATTATGAGAGTTTAAGAAAAGATCAATCATATTGGGATAATCACCAAGATGGTCAGGGACACGGGTAGGGAGTTGCACCATCTGTTTAAGGTTATTCTGGATAGAAAAGTCGAAGGCGAGTTCACCGGCTGAATCATAAGAATTAGCTAAAAGCCATTGGCAGTGATGAACATTAAAATCACCTAAAATGATGATTTTGGAGAAAAAAGAATAAGAAAGAATATGTTCTATTTTGGAGTTTAAATAGTTAAAGAAATTTTATTGTCAGTAGTATTTGGAGATAAATAGACAGAACAAATAAATTTAGTAATAGAATTACAAGAGAGCTTAAGCCATATAGGAAAGAATTCAGGAGAATATAAATTAGAGACATGAGAGCAAATAACATCGTTCTGCATATTTGCGCAACATCCGCATTTGGCTGAAAATTGAGAATAGAGACAGTAGGAGGTAACAGAATAAGGCTTGCTGTCAGCACATCCAAGCACCTGTGTTTCGGTTAAGAACAAGAGATGAGGTTTAGAAGAAGAGAGATGGTATTCGACGAAGAAAATTAGGAAAAAAGAAATTAATGAAAAAAGAAGATCGCACTCCGGGGCAAATAGTACTCCGGGACCTGGCGGCACCATCCCCATCATCATAGTCTATCAAGTCTCAAGTGATAAGTGAGGGGTGGATAAGGGGAATCTTTGTGTGCCGCACCTTGAAACATCTATGTAATATATATATATATATATATATATATATATATATATATATATATATATATATATATATATATATATATATATATATATATATATATATATATATATATATATATATATATATATATATATATATATATATATATATATATATATATATATATATATATATATATATATATATATATATATATATATATATATATATATATATATATATATATATATATATATATATATATATATATATATATATATATATATATATATATATATATATATATATATATATATATATATATATATATATATATATATATATATATATATATATATACGGAGTGATAGGATTAAATACACCATTAAATTTCTCTTCATTGAGCTTTTATTCATTTCTTTTCGCGTTTCACATTATCATATGGTCTCCAATGTGCCCTCGTCTCATTATGGAGTGTCTATGCTTCAATTACCTCTTCACTCCATTTTTCAACATGTTTCCAAAAATTAACAAGTGCTTATTCATACATTACCTGTTAAAATAGAAAAATGGAAAAACACGAGGATGCTTCGGAGGTGCATGGAATGGTGGCATGAAATTCTCATCCATTCCTTACTCTATCAGCGCATAGAATTTGGCGGGCATCGATGATGGGGATGTGGTGTAGCCAATATTTCGCATTCGGCTTGCCCTAGTTCACGATCATAGTTGTGCGTTAATTTTTGCAACTAGACATTTCGAAACCCTTCGAAAAAGTCTGGCTAAGAGATTTGATTTCAAAAATTTCCTTTTTCGAAATCTACCAATCTCTCTGCGACCTTCTCTCTGATTTACTCTTTGGTCGTTCTATAGCAGCTGTTGTAGACGGCCACTGTTCTTCCTTTAATTAAATCAATAAATAGAAATGTTCCTAGGGGATCTGTTCTATCCTCAACTCTTTTTCTACTTTACATTAATGACCTACTATCTATTACTCCATCACCTATTTACTTCAATGCTGATGTCTCCAGTCCCTACTTATTCATTACTCCTTGTACTTTGAAAGCCGCCACTCCCAACAGCAATTAGTCGACTCAAGAAGAGTGGCCTTTGAGGGTTGAACTCTGATCTTTCTCGCATATCAAATTAGAGTAGTGATAACATTGTAGTTTTCAAGGAATAAAAAATTCAATTCCTCCATCTCTTTAATCTGCACAACCATGTCATCTTTTTCGAAATCAGTCAACTGAAATCTTCAACTGTCTTCAATATACTCAGTGCTTCTTTTTCCCATGATCTTTCTTAGAATGATCACATTACTTCTTTTTCAAACCAAGATTCTATGAGGTTGGGTGTTATGAGGTACCTTCATTATTTCTTTACGTCACTACAGTTGATTGCACTTTATAGGCGTGTTGTTTGCCACTGTATGAAGTACGCCTCACAAATCTTTGGTGGTCTTACATATACAGCTCTTCTCAAAAGGTACAATCTACAGAGTCTTTTTGTCCGTCGAATTTTTTTTTTTTTTTACAGAACGCCACCACTCACGGGCAGAGCTCTTTTCAAGGAGGGGGCACACACACAAGAGAGAATTCTTTTAAGCAAACACACCTAACGCACAGCACAGGTAGGCGCAGACGGAAGCCTTGAAGAGTGGAAGATTAAATACAGAAGGAAAAATAGATGAAGGTAGAAAGTTCCACAGAATAGAGGTGGCTGGAAAGAAAGAGGTACCACAACGGGTTAGCCTGGGAATTCTTACGTCCACACAAAATTGGTACGAAAGCAGGGAACCCCTTGTGCAAAGAGGGCGAAGCAACGGTGGAGGAATGCGAGAAGCCAATTCCCTCGAGCACCTGCCATTGTAGTACCTATAGAAAAGAGATAGCACGCCAACGTCACGTCGCAGAGACAGAGGGTCAAAGGAGTTTGAAAGTATGGGACAGTTAATTACTCTTTCAGACTCAACTCTATCCAGAAGAGTGAAGGAGCCGGAGCCCCCCCAAATGTGAGAACAGTTCTCCATACAAAGACGAATAAGACCCTAATATTTTTGGAGTATCAGCTCAGAAGAAAAAAATTCTCGCAATCTGAACAGAACTCCTAGCTTCTTAGAGGCCTCTTTAGCAACCATTGTGATATGTAGTTTCCAAGATAGTTTGTTGTTTATGTTAACACCAAGAATGTTAATGTTATTTACAGGTGAGACGGGAGAGCCATCGAAGAGGATACGAAAGTTAGGAGGTGTTTTTGAGAGGGAGATGTGAAGAAGTTGAGTTTTTAAAGAGTTGAATTTCACAAAGTTGCTATGACCCCACCAAGAAATCCCATCCAGATTGGCAAGAATAGAATCGGAAAGTAAAGTTGAAGACGAGAAGCAACTCTAGAAACAAAAGAGGGAGCAGATTTGAAATGAGTAGAAGAATGTAGAGTTGAGTCAACGGCATAAGAGTGAACAGAGTTAGAAGTGCAGTTGAGAAGATCGTTAATGAAAAGTAAGAATAGAGTTGGAGATAAAACGGAACCCTGAGGAACACCACACTTGACAGAAAAGGAGGAGGAGGTCGCTCCACCTACAACTGCCTAAATAGAACGATTTTTTGAGAAAACTAGACAAGAGTAAGCAAAGAGAAGGAGGAAACCCAAAGGAAGGGAGCCTGGAGAGCAGTGACGCATGCTATACACGGTCAAAAGCCTTGGATATGTCAAGCGCCACCACACAAGACTCCCCGAAGTCCCTATGGGCAAAAGACCATAGATCAGTAAGATAGGAAAGTATGTCACCAGTTGACCTCGAGCGTCGAAAGCCATACTGGTGATAAGAGAGAAGAGAATGAGACTCCAAATGATCCAGGAAATGAGAGTTGAGAAGAGTTTCAAAAATTTTTGATAAAACACAAGTGAGAGCTATAGGTGGAAAGTTAGAAGGGTCAGAGCGACTACCTTTTTTCGGAATCGGCTGAACAAATGCACGCTTCCAGCATTGATTAAAAGTAATAGTATTAAGGCATAGAGAGTAGAGTTGGACGAGGACAGGTTCTAACTCGGAAGCACACTCCCTCATAACACGAAGGGGAATGCCATACGAGCCACTGGGATTTCTGACGTTCATAGATTTCAGGATCCCATGCACCCAAACATGAGTAATTACAGTTAGAGACATGGGATACCTGAGAGGAGAAGGACTAGGAGGAGGGATGCCTGAATCGAGCAGGGTGGAATTAGATCAAAAAAGGAGGCCGAAGAGATTAGTCTTTTCAGAAGGAGTATTAGCTACAGAACCATCAGAGCGAATAAGAGGAGGAAAGTTGTAAGAGATATTTTTGACAAGAGGCCAGAAATTTTTATTAGTATTAGAAGCCATGGAGGTCAGTGCACTTCTTACCTTTTTAAGAAAGTACGCTTAGTCCGTCGAAGAACATACCTGCAACGATTCCGAGCTGAATGAAAATTAGCAAGAGTGATAGCAGAAGGAGAGTTTTTCCATTCACGATAAGCACTGTCTCTCTCTCGAAAGGAAAGAGAACATCAGTCATCGAACCATGGATTTTGATGAGAAAAAGATTTAGTTGAAGATGGAATGAATCTGCCCATCCCGTCAAGGATTACGGCCCCTACCTTTTCAGCAGAGACAGAAGCGTCCCCGAGACAAAGCAAGATTCACTCCAATGATAGTTAGTAAAGAAGCGGCGCATTGCCCCCAATTAGCCCGATTAAAGTGCCAGAAAGTACGTTTAGGGCATGGTGGAACTGTTGGAGAGAAAGCATTATAACTAAGAGATATAAGGTTATGGTCAGAGTTACCAATAGGGGGAAAATGGTGTATTTATATCTAGAAGGAGTAGTGGTGAAGCATAAATCAAGTGTATTCAAGAATTGGTTAGGACGATCTGGAATGTGTGTGGGTTCCCTAATCAACTGCTCCAGATCGTTAAGAATGCTGAATGATTTGGCCTCCTTCCCACCTGTATCAGTATGAGAGGAGCCCAGCCATTCAGTGTGGTGTACGTTGAAATCCCCTAAATAAAGGACTTCAGCATTTGGATGAGAAGAAGTGACAGTCTCGTTAGTAGTTGTAAGGTATTGAAAAAAAACTGGAAAATCTGTTCCATTAAGGGAGTAGTAGCAGAAACACAAGATAATCGTAGTAGTAGGAAGACAGATTTTAAGCCATAAGACGTCGAAATTAGGAGATTCTAGATTTACGAAACGTGTCACAGGAGTGTTAATGTTAATATAGGCACAGACTCCACCATTTAGACGGAAATTGTGATAAAAGTTGTAGTTAGAGACATTAAGATTGCTAGAGAAAGAATCCCTCTCCAGCTGGGTCTCAGACAGAAGCAAAAGGTTAGGACGATAGGTAGTGAGATTATATCGAAGGCCACGAACTTTAGCAAAGGTAATAGAAAGCCCCCGTCTACGCCCAACCCCACAATCACTCATATTGGACATTCAGAGAGACGCACACGCACGGACGCACGCACACACACACGCAAGCACGCAGGCACGTACGAACACATACACACGCACACCAGCACAAAGACACCTACACTCACGAACATACACACACACAAAAAAAAATAACATTAACAAAGTAGTATTAAAAAATTAAAACTATTAAAATAATGTTAAAAATAACAAGACTATGATTAAGGTAAAAAAAGGTAAACCCTGACGAGCGATTGAACTAAAATCCCAAAGAAGATGTAAAGTAAATTTAAAACGGTAAAATTTTTCTTAAATTTTAAAACGGTAAAAATAAAAAATAAATTTAAAATCAAAAGTTTCAACTTAAAACAGACCTAAATAATTAAATTAAAAATTCAGAGTGAATCGCATTGAAAGAAACACACACACACAAGTACAACAATGATCATATACTCGGAATAAACTAATGCTAAATCGGAAACTTAAAAAAATATAAAATAAGTATATAGCAGCGAAATAAAATAAATGCACATTAAGAAATAAAAAAAAAAATTTGACAAATGAGCCAATAAATTTGCATATATTAAGAGAAACTATTTTTAATACTTAGCTTTAGATTCCAACTTGTAAAAAAAAGGTTTCCGCCAGTTCGAATTTTCCAACCATTGAAGTTAATCCGAAAATATGTAAGCTAAAACACAAACAGAAAAAAAACACTATCACTATTAAAAACACTTAACTTTCACTAATAAAATATAAGTTAAAACACAAAAAAACACAGTTTAAAACACAAATTAAAACACAAGTTGAAATACAAATTAAAACACAAATCACGCACCCAACACACAGAGTGCTCACTCGCACTTCCTCCCACGATTGAAGATAACTACTAACTTTGCAGCGTCACTCTCTATACACAAACGATATTCCAACGGGCACTGCTTTTCTGAACTCTCATTGAGAAGGGCTCATGTCAGACGTCCTTCACAGTCTGTCCAACTCTCTGACTCCAAACTTAACCATTATGTTCAGTACTGCATTTACTTTACTGGTGAATTCTGGAAAGCACTCCCTTTATCTGTTATCCAAGTTCCCTATGCATCGTGACATATCAGCGTTAATCTGGTGTAACTAGGAATTCTTCTGCCTTCGCTCACCGTAGGAATATAAAAATTTATATATATATATATATATATATATATATATATATATATATCACCACCGCTCAATGGTAGAGCCCTATTCAAGGAAGGGGTGTTAGAGCAATAAAAGAATATGAAAAACGCTACATGTCCCATCTAACCCAAATTTCCTAGGTCAGCACAGACGTGAGCCTTAAAGTAATTGAGATCAAGTTCGACAGGGAAAGCAAAAGATGGGAATGAATTCTACAAAACACAAGTTTGCTGGAAAGATAGAGGCACCACATAAAATTTATGTGCAGAAAATGCAACCCATGTGCTACTAGGACGCTTTAAAGGTAGATAAATAAGAGTGGAGAGTTCCATCTAGCATTTGCCTCTGAAGTGCCTATATAAAAGAGATAAGCACCAACATCACGTCGCAATGATGAAAGGTCCAGTGAATTAGAAAGAGTGGGACAGTTTATAAGTCTTTTAGCCTTTGACTGAACCCTATCGAAAATATGGGTGAAACCTTAGCCACCCTGGATATGAAAGCAGTACTTCAAACTAGGACGGATCAGACCCTTGTATAATTGGAGTAACCGCGATGAAGAAAACCCTCCCCGCAGCCTTTTCAGAGCTCCCAGCTTCTTTAAGGCCTCCCAAGTAATGATTATGATTTTTTGTTACCAAGATATTGTTTTGTTAATATGAAGCCAAGGATGTTTATACTGTCAACAGGAGAGATGAGAGAACCCCCTAAAGAGGTAGAAAAGTTTTAAAGTGGTGTCTGTGAGATAGAGATTTGAAGAAGTTGAATTTCACAAGGTTGAGACGACCAGGCAAGGAAATTCTATCCAGATCAGCAAGAATGGAATCGGAAAGATGAACCTGCTCATCCCGTCAATGAGTACAATCCCCAACATATTGACAGAAACCGAAGCATCTTCAGAGAAGAAGTATTCTCCCCATGGATAATTAGCGGAGAAGCAACCCAAAGACCCCAGTCATGTTTATCAAACTGCCTGAAAATATGCTTAGGGTAGTGTTGAGTAATTGGAGGGAAAACATGAATATTAAGAATTAGATTGTGGTCAGAGTTACCAGTAGGTGCTAATACTTCATATTATAGTGAGAAAGACTAGTAGTGAAGCATAAGACAAAAATGTTCAAGAATTGGTTGGGACTATCCGGAATGTGTGTTGGTTCTTTAAATAATCAGTTGCTCCAGATCGTTGAGAATGCTGAATGATTCGGCTTCTTCTCATCCTGGATGAATATGAGAGGAACCAAACCATTTAGAGTTGTGTATATTTAAATCGCATAAATAGAGGACCTGGTTATTTGGATGCGAAGATGTAACATTCTTGTTAATAGTAGTTAATTACTCAGAAAAAGGAAGAAAAATCTGTTTTATTGGGAAAACAGTAGCAGAAGCACAAAATTATTGCAGTGGTAGGAATAAAGATTTTAAGCCACAGAACATCAAAGTTAGGATATTCAAGATTTAAAAGTCATGTTACAGGAGTGTTAGTGTTTACGTAGGCACATACTCCAACCTTAGAACAGAAATTATGAAATAAGTTATTATTGGATATATTAAAAAAGTTAAAAGAAGGATTTAAAGACATCTGGGTCTCGGACAAGAGCAAAAGATTAGGATGAGATTTAGAGAGGAGGTATTCCACAAATGCTGAATTAGAGCATAAGTCATGGACATTGTTAAAGTGTATAGTAAACCCACGCCTGCACTCACATACCATTCTACACAAACAACATGATTAAAACAAACAAACAATCAAACAGGGCACCCTCCAATCAAGAAACCTCAACTTTTGGGGGTGAAAAAATTTCCTCCAATTTTTTTCCAAAAGTAATAATTAAATCCAAACGAATTACTAGAAAAGCTTTTCCTATGTCAGTTGAAATAGCATATTTCCTCATGCGAAACTTTAATAATAATTTGCCAAGGTCAGTTATGAGAGAGGGACCTGAATTTAGACAATCATTTACGCTAGGGGAATCTGACGAACAATCATTAAATTTCTTAATTTAGCGGTGAAGGAATTCTTAAAAACACCATGATGAGGTAAACAACGTAATTTTGAACTGGAATCTATAGGGGTAGAAGGTGTTACCTCTTCAATGAAAACTTTATCTAATTGCTCGTTAACAACCTCTGAATATGAGTTCATATACTCTGGCTTAAGCTTAAGCTTTTCGATAGTGCATAATTATCTTTTATTTGTTTATGATTCCTTTTCCAAGGAAGAGAGATTACATATCTTCCATTTTTAAAGTGGAAATTCTCTTTAAAATGCTTTAAGGTTTAACAATTCACACTTTGTAAACGATTCTTCTGGCATTATGCCTATGTGGATTAATTTTCATAATTTATCTAAATCCTCTTGAGGAGAGCTTTCAAACTCTAAATTGACATGAAAAGATTCATTCATATTTATAGTACCTTTGTTCTCAACAAGGTTAGAGCTTACACTTGTAGAATAGTATAAAGATGACTGGGAACAGACTACTTAATAGTTGGAGTATATGGAGCTCTATTAATTATTGAGAGAAAATTTCGAGAAATTACAGAAGTAATAGTATTTAAAGAGTTTTGAGAAAAAGTTATTTAAGAAGTTTTAGAATATGCAAAATCATTAGTTTTTACAACATTAATGTTTAAGGTGCTACAGATTAGAAAAGATTCTATATGATTAGAAGAAGCAATATCATTAATTAAATTATTATTTGGATTTTAGTAAACAAGAAGAAATACTGTACATTTAAGGAGGAAGATTTTAAGGGTGGGAATTATATTTATCAACATTTTCTAAAGGGGCTGTACTGGGAGAAGCAATCTCTAAGGAGGAAATATTTAAGGTTAATTGATCAGTGGTAATCATTTCATTAGTAAAAGTTGAAATTTGAGGAGAAGAACTAGAAAGATCAGGTTTCAAACAAGCTGAACTTGAAGGAGAAGTAATGAGTGGGATTGTTTTAGATGGAGAAGAAGTAGTAAAAGTAGTAGTATCTGAAGAGGCTGAATTTACAGAAGGAGAATTATTAGAGTTAATATTATTAGATGTAGAGTTGAAAGATAAAATGGGTATATTACTTGAAGGTAAAATTTTATTATATTGAGAAAGGGTGGGGTTTGTTAATGTAACCTTTTGATTTCTTTTATTTACTGTATTTAACAGAAAAATGACTTTCAGCAAAGAGAAATTCATTAATCCACTCTAAAGAAAGATACTACTGTGCACTGTGAGTTTGCATTATCAGTAGTAAAAGGTAATTCACCGTACAATATTTTTCCTAAATTTTATTTTATAAGATTAATGTTGTGATATCGTTCAAAAGACTTTACAAATTTGTGTATGTGATCAGCACCAATCATGATACTTATATCAGATACTTTATCGTTAATCACATAAGGATTAGCTAGAGTGATATGATACTTTCTTAATAACTAGATTGTTTCAACCAAAGGTAATGAATGAATCTACTATCACAACATTAATATCTACTACCTTTTCCTTTGCTTAAATTTTATATGAACAGCATCATAGGTTTTATGTTCACCTGCCCATTAAAACCATTAATAGATTGGTTTATTTTGTTTATTGGTTTAAACATTGAAAATTTGCTGTTTTTCTATCTACCAACGTTTTCGCACTCCCATTATCGAATAATGACCTAACCGGCCCTAGTTTACTACCCTTTATTATTTTTGTCAGTCAGAGGAAGGGCAATTCCATTTTTATTAGTTAGGAATGTATTAATATAATTAACTGCCTGAGGTTGGTGCTTATGAAATATAATATTAGAGGAATTTATAAGATTTGTACATATAGTGGTATGATGGTAAAATTGTTTACAACTATAACATACCTTTTTAGATGTCAATTTTATACTATATGTTTTGATGAGAGACAGCTAAAACACTAGCCATTACTCTTAATTAAAGTCACTAGTGTAATGATCTTTACTACAAAATCTATACACTATTCCATTACCATATGTAACAAAGTTTTGGCTTTTTATTATTTGAAGGGAAGGCTTTATTATTATTATTATTATTATTATTATTATTATTATTATTATTATTATTATTGTTGTTATTATTGAGAATTGTTATTAGTTGTGGTAGTTGTAGCGAAAATAGTTGACGTTTTGGGAATTGCACCAGTCCCATAATGATTATTGTTATTATTATTATTTCTAGGTTGAATGTTAAAAAATTTGCGGTTTTGTCTTATTTTCTAAATACAAGCCTTGACTTATTACTTCTAAATTATTTAAGGCCTTTGTTATTATTTCTAAATTATTTTCTATACTCCACAAATCTCTTCGACCTTCCCACTGTAACTTCTCTAAAACCTTCTTTGTTTTTTTTTTATTCAAGATCGTACCTATTTTATTTGTACAACTGTCAGATTTCGATTGACAAACCCTGAGTCTTAAAACTCTCCATTAGACATATTAATTCTTTCTTGAACTTAAACAATTTACTGTGATTTATTAGGAGACTTTATATTTATTAGTTTCAATATCAGTGTTTCCACTAACCTGCCCTTGTTCCCAAAATTTTCTTTCGAAACACTCCAAACTAAGTGATAATTCTCACCCCTTAAGCTGAACCCTGAAACCAAAGTTAGTGCTACCCTTTTGAGGAAGCTAAATGGTTCTTTAATTTTGAAGCATTACTATAATTTTAATCATTAACATGGGTTAAAGATCTTTTTAATTTGATCATGTTTTGTTACATCGCCATTAAATTCTATTAATTTTCAAGTAGGTTGTTTAAAGAGATCCAACTCTCTTTCCTTTATGATGCATTCCTTATTTAAGAGTTTGTTACTACTACTCTCATTCTCAACATTAATTATTTTAGTCATCTTTTTTATGAAATTATTAATTAATGCCTTTCATTTTATCATAACATACCTCATCATTATTATTAAAAATCATAGTTTTCCAAATAGTTTTGTAAATCACTATCAGCTTCTATTAGCTGTTCTTTCTGAAGAGTCATAATCTATTACATTTTTATCTCCATTTAAGAAACCTTCAATTTAAACAGTAACTTTATTGACAATTCTCAACAACTTCTCTCAAATTTAATTAGTTCTCTCAAAATCAGTCTTTCCCTAGAAGATTATTTTGAACATTTATTGGAAGATTTGGTCTCTTTAATTATTTTTACCCATGTTTGATTTAATTAGTAATATCTTAAGGCAATAAAAATAGGAATGAATTGGTATCTTAATTCTAAGTCAGATTAAAATCTTGTCTAAAAATTAAATCATAATTTTAAAATTAAAATACTCAGGTCAAACAGTTATTTAAAAAGAAATTTTATATTTATGGAGATTTTCATAACCTTCCACCTGAAAAATTTTTTTAAAACTTACAACACCTAAAAATAACGGAAAAGGCTGCTAAAAATCTTCAAGTTCCAATAAATACCAAAAAGAGGCCTTTTTTGCGTAGGCAAATATTAACTTAGGCACAAAATAAAATCTGAAAAGAAAAGTATAATTTTTGGTGTTGGTGGGTTTAAGGAAAAGAGTTAAAAAGATTAGGGCACTGGTGGGTTTAAGTTGGGCGACAAAAAAAGAAAGTTTGAAAATATCTAAAAAAGAGGAAAAATTTTCTTTCCTTCCTTTTCTTTATGTGTCTCTAATGAAGATTTTTTTTTTACAGAACGCCAACATTCACGGGCTGAGCCCTTTTCAAGGAGGGGGCACACACAGGGTCAAAAATCTTTCAAACACACACACAACTAACGCACAGCCCTTAGGTGGGTGCAAACGGAAGCCTTGAAGAGTGGAAGATCAAATACAGGAGGAAAAATAGATGATGGTAGAGAATTCCACAGAATAGAGGTGGATAGGAAAAAGGAGGTACCACAACGGGCTAGCCTGGGATTTCCTACGTCCACACAAAATTGGTGAGAAAGCAGGGCACCCCTTGTGCAACGAGGACGACGCAACGGTGGAGGAATGGGAGAGGCCAATTCCCTCGAGCACCTGCCATTGTAGTACCTATAGAAAAGAGATAGCGCGCCAACGTCACGTCGCAGAGACAGAGGGTCAAGAGAGTTTGAATGTAGGGGACAGTTTATTAATCTTTTAGCTTTTGACTCAACCCTATCCAGAAGAGAGGAGGAGCCGGAGCCCCCCCAAATGTGAGAACAGTACTCCATACAAGGAAGAATAAGACCCTTATATATTTGGAATAACTGCTCAGAAGAAAAAAATTCTCGCAATCTGAACAGGATTCCCAGCTTCTTAGAGGCCTCTTTAGCAACCATTGTGATATGTGGTTTCCAAGACAGTTTGTTGTTTATGTTTAGACCAAGAATGTTAATGTTATTTACAGGTGAGACGGGAGAGTCATCGAAGAGGATAGGAAAGTTAGGAGGTGTTTTTGAGAGGGAGATGTGAAGAAGTTGAGTTTTTAAGAGTTGAATTTCACAAGGTTGCTATGACCCCACCGGGAAATCCCATCCAGATCGGCAAGAATAGAATCGGAAAGTAAAGTTGAAGACGAGAAGCAACTCTAGAAGCAAAACAGGGAGCAGATTTGAAATGAGTAGAAGAATGTAGAGTTGAGTCAACGGCATAAGAGTGAACAGAGTTAGAAGTGCAGTTGAGAAGATCGTTAATGAAAAGTAAGAATAGAGTTGGAGATAAAACGGAACCCTGAGGAACACCACAGTTCACAGAAAAGGAGCAAGAGTTCGCTCCATCTAAAAGTGCAGAAATGGAACGATTTTTTGAGAAAACTAGACAAGAGTGAGCAAAGAAAAGGAGGAAATCGAAAGGAAGGGAGCTTGGAGAGCAGGGACGCATGCTATACCCGGTCAAAAGCCTTTGATATATCAAGCACCACCACACAAGACCCCCCGAAGTCCCTAAGAACAGAAGACCATAGATCAGTAAGATAGGAAAGTATGTCACCAGTTGACCTCGAACATCGAAAGCCATACTTTTGAACTGAGAGAAGAGAATGAGACTCCAAATGATCAAGGAACGAGAGTTGAGGAGAGTTTCAAATATTTTAGACAGAACACAAGTGAGAGTTATAGGTCGATAGTTAGAAGGGTCAGAACGACTACCTTTTTTCGGAATCGGCTGAACAAATGCACGCTTCCAGGATTGAGGAAAAGTATTCGTATTAAGGCATAGATAGTAGAGCTGAACGAGGACAGGCGCTAACTCGGAAGAACACTCCCTCAGAACAAGAGGAGCAATGCTATCCGTGCCACTGGCCTTCCTGACGTTTATAGATTTCAGGATGCCATGCACCTGATCATGAGTAATTACATGGGACACCTGAGAGGAGAAGGAGTAGGAGTAGGAGGAGGGATGCCAGAATTTAGCAGGGTGGAATTAGATGAAAAAAGGAGCCCGAAGAGATTAGCCTTTTCAGAAGGAGTATTAGCTCAGAACCATCAGAGCGAATAAGAGGAGGAAAGGCAAATGGTCAGTATAATCATCAATAATTCCCGGTTAATAATAATAGAGAACAACAAATGATGATAAACCTCTCAATTAGTAATGTTATTGTTAATTACTTCATTTGTGTTCAATGTGAGACTTGCAAAAAAATACAGACACTTTAGTCCATTTTCTTTTATATTTTGAAATAGTAAATAGATGTTCAAATAAATTAATATAGATTAAATAATTAAATTTACTTCTTGACCAAGGAAAAATAATTAAGAATTTAATAAATATTTTTAATGCTTACTTATCTTTCAAATAACATTTAAACAAATTTTCTTAATGTGGTTTGTCAAGAATATTAATTCTAAATGCTCTTTTCTACCAAGGTAAACTTGATATGTTCATTATCTCTTCTAGTGAAAGAGAAAATCAAAATGTGTTCATCAAAGATTGAAATGAAATAATTCTGAGGTACAGAAAAGACATCTACTCGATAAAAATTCAAAATGTAATAATTAATTAAATGGATATAAATTATTGCCAATATTTTGTTCAGATAGTAATAAAACAAATAAAATTTTAAATGAAATAATGAAATAAATAATAAAATAAAATATAACAAAACTTGGAGTTCTGTTCCTCAAAATAACTTAAAACTAATATAAAGGGGTAATAATAATAAAGAAAGAGGAGAAAAATATATATATATATATATATATATATATATATATATATATATATATATATATATATATATATATATATATATATATATATGTTGCCGACTTGCCCTGGTGCACGATATTCTTTTTTTTTATTAATTTCTGCAACATTTGCGGTTTTTTATCTAATCTCCACTTTGTTGATCACATTATCTCTTCATCTAGACCTCATCTCTTGTTCTTAACTGAAATTCAGGTGTCTGAGTGCTCTGACAGCAAACCCTACTCTGTTTCCTCCTACTCTCTCTATCCTAAATTTTCAGCCAAAGGTGGATGTTGCGCATATGTGCACAATGATGTTGTCTGTTCTCGTGTCTCTAATTTGGAGACTCCTGAATTATTTAATTTATTGCTAAATTTTTCTTGCAACTCTACAATTAAATTCATTTGTTCTGTCTACTTATTTCCTATATCTACAGACTCTCCAAAATTCTTTCACCATCTTAACTCCAAAATAGAAAACATTCTTTCTTCTTCTCCTTTCTCTTAAATCATCATTTTAAGTGATTTTAAAGTTCACAACCGCCAATGGCTTTCATTTAGTTCTTATGATGCAGCTGGTGAACTCCTCCCCCAATTTTCTATCAAGAACAACCTTGGGCTGTTGGTACCTCTCTCTACCCGTACCCCTAACCGCCTTGGTGATGAATCCAACATAAATGATCTTTCTCTAACTTTTCATACTTCTCCTTACAGTGTTAAACCATTTCCTTCTCTGGATTCATCCGATCACCTTCTTATCTCTGTATCTTGTCCTGTCTCTCCAAATCTTCCGCAAGAACGACCACCGCCTTCGGCGAGATGTTTCTGACATTTCTGTGTCAAAACTGGTCTGACTTGCGGTTGTACTTTTATGATTTTATATGGAATGATTACTGTCCCTCTCTGGCATAGAGGCGTACATTAAATATGATTTCCCTTCTACTAAGCCTAACAAACCTTGGTTTAACTCTACTTGTTCTCGTGTTATCCCCTGCAGGGATGCTGCCTCAGGGTTTACCTTCATCTTTAAACTACACAGACTAATATCACAACATAATATTAGGTCACTTCCGAGAAAGAGGTTGTCATGCCTACAGATTTAAATTTTATAGTAGAGAAAGTGTCGGAAAAAATATCATCAAAAGTTACTGGCTCTGTTGTGATTGAATTTCTAAACAGAAAATAAGAAAAATAAATCTTAAAAAATAAATAAACTAATTACAGACCTTTATTAAGTAAGTTAAAGATGAATAAAGAAAGACTAATACATCTCAGAAATTAGAACGTACGCCATTACTGATTGTAAAACTTAATAAAAAAAGATTAAAAGCTCACAGTGGTCGCTGTAAGACGTTTAAAAATATTAAATCAATTATTTTATTTAAAACATATTTATGGTCGTAAATATTTACTTCAAGAGGAACCTAAGCATTCAGTGTTGTGTACAGTGAAATCCCCAAAATAAAGAAACTCAGTATTTGAATGTGAAGATAGAGCAGTTTTGTGAGAAGTAGTTACGCAATCAAAAAGGTTAAAAAAAAACTGTTATATTTAATGAATAGTAGCAGAAGCATAAGATTATTGTAAATAATTATTGAAATAATTTGATCTACAGAACATCGATGTTAAGAGATTCAAGATTTACAAGACTTATTACCGGAGTGTTTGTGTTTACGTAGGCACATGCTGAAATTTTGAAATTAATACATATAAATATATATATATATATATATATATATATATATATATATATATATATATATATATATATATATATATATATATATATATATATATATATATATATATATATATATATATATATATATATATATATTGTGTTTTTCAGACAGCTCTTTGGGGGGTTTTTCACCAATTTTTCCCCAATTTCTCCAATTTTCCCCAATTTTAATCAATTTTTCACAAATTTTTCACCAATTTTCACAAATTTTTTACCAATTTTCACTAATTTTTCTTCAAATTTCACCAATTTTCAACAAGTTTTCTACCTCTATGCCACGATTTCAGGGTTTAGCCAGGCTTCAGCAAGTTTTTTTTTACCCGGACAAACGATTTTTACAATTTTTTCAGGATCGATATATCGAACGATATATCGACCGATTAATCGGCCAATATTTCAATCGATTAATCGAAGCCACTTTGTCACATGAATGACGTCATCACAGAATATATATAAACACATTTTTTTATGTTATACATTTTCAAACTCCAGAACAAAAATTCAATTTTCAAGTCCCCGTGGTGGGATCGAACTCGAGCGCTGAACCCGTCGGTAGGTGGAGTAGGGGTGAGGAGGTGTCGAGAGCGCGATCCCCTCAAATATGTCCATGAGCATCCCCTGGCGTATAAAGTTAAAGTGAATTTTGCGTCTTGTGGGCCTGAGTTTGTTGCTTTTTTGTTATCTATGCTGTTGAATTAAATGAATTTTTGAGCTTTGTTTAGTTGAGTTTAGACTTTTTGTGATTTGCGTTGATGAAATTAAGTATTTTTGCGGAATGTTTGATTGTGAATGATGTTTTTGTGATCTTCAATGGTGAAAAATGAGTGAATTTGTGGGATAGAGTTTGTTGATTTGTGATCTATGATGAAATTAAGCGAAATTTGGGTTTTTGTTTACTTGAGTTTGGGTTTTTGCGGCTTGTGTTGATGAAAATAAATGTTTTTGTGCTAGTGGGTATTTGCGTATGTGTATGTGTGTGTATTTTGTGACTAAGGTTGGCGATTTGTGACTTGTGTTGATGAAGTTGAATGAATTTTGCTGTCTATGTGATTGAGAAGGGTGTTTCTGTGACCTGCCTTAGTGAAATTGAGTGATTTTTGCTGTCTATTGGTTTGATAATAGTGTTTCTGTGATTTGTTTTAGTGAAATTGAGTGTTTTTTGTCGCATATGTGCTTGAGAAGGGTGTTTCTGTGGTATGATTTAGTGAAATTGAGTGCTGTTTTTGCTGTCTATGTGATTGAGAAGGGTGTTTGTGTGGCCTGCCTTAGTAAAATTTAGTGATTTTTGCTGTATATGTGCATGAGAATAGTGTTTCTGTGGTCTGGTTCAGTGAAATTCAGTGTTTATTGTCGTCTATGTGCTTGAGAAGGGTGTTTCTGTTGTATGATTTCGTGAAATTGAGTGATTTTTTGCTGTCTATGTGCTTGAGAAAGGTGTTTGTGTGGTCTGATTTAGTGAAATTGAATGATTTTTGCTGTCTATGTGCATGAGAATAGTGTTTCTGTGGTATGGTTTAGTGAAATTGAGTGTTTTTTTGTCGTCTATGTGCTTGAGAAGGGTGTTTCTGTTGTATGATTTAGTGAAATTGAATGATTTTTTGCTGTGTATGTACTTGAGAAGAGTGTTTGTGTGGTCTGATTTAGTGAAATTGAGTGATTTTTGATGTCAATGTGATTGAGAAGGGTATTTGTGTGGTCTGGTTTAGTGAAATTGAGTGATTTTTGTTGTCTATGTGATTGAGAAAGGTGTTTGTGTGGTCTGATTTAGTGAAGTTGAATGATTTTTGCTGTCTATGTGATTGAGAAGGGCGTTTGTGTGATTTGATTTAGTGAAGTTGAGTGATTTTATGTACTTTGGTTTGTTGCTTTGTGATCTGTGATGGAGAAAATTAATTGAATCTTGGGCTTTGTTTAGTTAAGTTTGCTTTTTTTTTGTGAGTTGTGTTGCTGAAAAATAGATGTTTTGGTGCAGGTGGGTGCTTGTGTATGTGTGTTTATGTATTTTTTGTATGACTAAGGATGATATTTTGTGATTTGTGCTGATGAAACTGAGTGATTTTGTGGTCTGTGTGCCTGAGAATGGTGTTTATGAGGATTGTTTTAATGAAATTGAGTGCATTTGCTGTCTATGTGCTTGGGAATGGTGTTTCTGTGGTCTGTATTAGTGAAGTTGAGTGATTTTATGTACTTGAGTTTGTTGCTTTGTGATCTGTGATGAAGAAAATGAATTGAATCTTGGTCTTTGTTTAGTTGAGTTTGGTTTTTTTGTGACTTGTGTCGCTGAAAAATAAATGTTTTTGTGTAGGTGGGATGCTTGTGTATGCATGTATATGTGTTTTTGTGTGGCTAAGGATGGTGTCTTGTGAATATTGATGATGAAAATGAGAAATGTTTTGTGGTCTGTGCGCCTGAGAATGGTGTTTCTGTGAATTGCATTATTGAATTTGGGTGATTTTGTGGTTTATGGGCTTGGGAATGGTGTTTCTGTGGTCTGTATTAGTGAAGTTGGATGATTTTATGATTTGAGTTTGTTGCTTTGTAATCTGTGACGGAGAAATTAATATGACAGAAATTTTAATATAGGAAGAAAAATAGAAGGGGAAATTAATACTCAAGTAATTTTTTTTTTTTTTTTTTTACTAAAAAAAATATTAAAGCAAAAAAAAAAAAATATATGGAAATTTTTGGGAGTATTCTTCTACATCTACTTCTATTGCTGAAATTTTTCCTTTTCTGTCATCCTTATTCTACCATATAAACTAGTTGAGCCAAGTCTGAAAAAGGATAATATAGACTAGTTTTTTGACTTGACTCAAAATAAAATTTGATTTTTAAATCCAATTTTTTAAATTATAGTTCAAATGGTAAAATAACAAATTATTTAATAGGATCCCCTTTCTTTCACTAATATAGTCTTATTTGACTATATAAAGGGTACACTCTTAACAAAAAATCAGCTAATTTTATAAGAATGTTTACATACCCTTTTGTATGTTAGTAGGTGATCCACATTCCTACTGATGGTCTTCTTGGTTTTGGATTTGGCCTCTGTATTTTCTGTTTACTGCTGGAGGCTTTTTTCTCACACATATATTAAAATGAGAAAAAAAACAAATATTAGGAAAAAAGTACAAGGTACTTTTTATTTTCAATGGCCATTGTAGTTATCTTGTAATTAATATAAATGCCAAAAGTATGGCAGAGCTTGAGACATAGTTCAAGCTCCATAGAATGTAGGGAGTGGTCTGGGCTGTAGTTCTGATGCAACTTGCAAAAATCTGTTGCTATACAAATCTTGTTAAAAACCAGATAAGTTTTTTTTTTTTTTTTTTTTTTTTTTTTTTTTTTTTAGAAAGAGTCCAAAAGACCAAGTAGCCAAAAAAGTTTTAGCTACAAATTATTTTTAAGTTTATTTTCTTTTTATTTCAAAATTAGATTTATAAAATCAAATTTTATTTTAAATGTAAATGTAATGTAATGTAAATACAATGGCCAATAAAAAATAAAAAATATATATATAAAAAAGGAAGAAAAAAAAATAAATTTTTAATTTTTTTTTTTTTTTTTTTTTTTTTTTTTTTTTTTTTGGGGAAAGCCAAAATTAAATTTTAATTAAAATTTAATTTTGGTCTAAATGAAAAAATAAATTTAAAATCAAATTCATTTTCACATTTTCCTTTCAAACATACATTAGTATTTTTATGTTGATCATAAAGATAACAATATATGTTTGATGTTATTTAGAGATATCTGCTTTACAATGACATTATATTTGACTTTTTTCTAACAATTCTTTATGTAAATTTCTGCACATCAGTGCTGCTTTTCTAGGAACTTTATTATTATTATTATTATTATTATCATCATTATTATTGTTATTATTATTGTTATTATTGTTTGAAACTGCTTCTGACTGATGATTTATATCAACAGGCTCTGATGAACTTTTATGCAGCAAAATTACATCTGATGGATGTCTTTCAACTATCTCCCTATTAGATTTTCTAATAGTAACTGATACAGTTTCATCCAGTGAATTTTTTGTTACTTGAGTTACAGTTCCCATTTGAAAGAAATAAGGTTTACAAAATTTTTCTTTTATAGCTATATATCTCCAATTTCAACATTTGTATTTTGTTTATTTTGATACCTGTCTGCTTATTAGTAGCAAGATACTGTAAGTTTGCTAAAAACTCATTATGATAGAGATCATTTAAATTTGCTTTTACTTTTCTGTACTTTTGAAAAGCTTCAAACAAAACATCATGATCTCTATCAGAGGACCAATCTGGATCTTCTGATTGACCTTCCTCATCATTATCTAAACATTTTGAAATAACCACTGATGGGACTTCATATCCCTTGATCAATATCTCTGGAGTTATTGAAAATGGGATACTTGGGTCTACATCAGGATTAATTAATAAAGACTTAAAAGCTATGGGCCTTTTATTTGTTAACATATTGGTTTCCTTAAATAATAAAGAAAACTCATCATATTTTAATATATTTTTACTAATGGCACTGTAAATTATAAATTTCACTTGTTTGACTAAAGATTCCACAAGACCTCCAAGAAAGCTAGCTTT
>SEYY01015818.1:12500-25000 GCA_009176605.1 Armadillidium nasatum | reverse complement strand
GTACAGTTATTTCGATCAGTTATTCAATCAGTTATTCGATCAGTTATTTCGATCAGTTATTCGATCAGTTATTTCGATCAGTTATTCGATCAGTTATTCGATCAGTTATTCGATCAGTTATTTCGATCTGATATTCGATCAGTTATTCGGTCATCATCAGTTCTAGATAATGAATTATCTAATAAATGTGAATGATTATGAAAATTCAATATAATAATGTTTATAAATCTAGGTTATTTAGGTCATTTTTAAATAAATCATGATGCAATGTTTGCGTGATTTGTTACGCTATTATAATAATGACAGTTAATTCAAACTAGCGATGGTTATCTGGAAGAGACTATCTTCTGTTATATTTTTAGTTTGTTGGAAATATATATATATATATATATATATATATATATATATATATATATATATATATATATATATATATATATATATATATATATATATATATATAAAAGTGCAAATAAATTATTGTTATTTTATTGGGGATAAGGTTTGTAAGATAAGATAAGGAGTAATAGAGCCGAATGGATATGGGATCAAGATTCTAATATATTAAGATTGTGGTGTCAATCTGTAGGAAGCAGATTGTATAGTCTGATTGATAAAGGTTTCTTCACAGTAAAGGGAGAAAGAAACATGTCGCTAATTTCAAATGAGAGTCCGAAGAAGTCCAGAAGTGAATCCAATATAAATCTCTTTCGCCTAGAGGACAAGTAAAGTTGCAAAGTACCGATAACCTCATGGTAGTTCGAAGTTGTTTCTTGTATTTGAAAAAGTTTCCTATTTTAAAAGTAAGAGTTAGTGAAATATTGAATTTAATAGGAGGGAAAAACGAGACGTAAATGGGATTCCACTCCAATACATATATATATATATATATATATATATATATATATATATATATATATATATATATATATATATATATATATATATATATATATATATATATATATATATATATATATATATATATATATATATATATATATATGACAAAAAGTAGACCCTCAAATGGAAAGTAAATGTATAATGACTCTTAAAGTTAAGAGACTGATATACGTTGCGAAGTAAGTATATAATATATATATATATATATATATATATATATATATATATATATATATATATATATATTATATATATATATATATATATATATATATATATATATATATATATATATAATATATATATATATGTGTGTGTGTGTGTGTGTGTGTGTGTGTGTGTGTGTGTTTTAGCACGTACGAGCGTGTTTAAGCTTAAAAACTCGTTTGAATAAGAGGGAAAGCGAAATGTGTTGCCTGAAATAAATTTTCCTTATTTCATAATTCACTTAAAATGAAGGAATTCACTCCAATTTGTCTCTCCATTATGCGGGAGATCATTTTAAGGCGGAAGGGATAGTAATAGGATGCAGGATCTCTGGGATCAAAGATCCTTGTGGGGAAGACGAAGTAGTGGAATATAGGAGTGAAATAAAGTGATCGCATTTTATCGTGATTTTTATGTGATTTATGTGATTGTGAAGAGTATTTGCGGGATTTTTATTTTCCTTTTATTTAAGTGTTTTTTATTTGAAGGAATTGATTTTTGGAGTTTGCAAGTTGATTGAGCAATTTATGATTTTGGATTGCATATATATATATATATATATATATATATATATATATATATATATATATATATATATATATATATATATATATATATATATATATATATATATATATATATATATATATATATATATATATTGTATATATATATATATATATATATATATATATATATATATATATATATATATATATATATATATATATATATATATATATATATATATATATATATATATATATATATATATATATATATATATATATATATATATATATATATATATATATATATATATATATATATATATATATATATATATATATATATATATATATATATATATATATATATATATATATATATATATATATATATATATATATATATATATATATATATATATATATATATATATATATATATATATATATATATATATATATATATATATATATATATATATATATATATATATATATATATATATATATATATATAAATTACCTTATTGTGCTTAGTCTCATATGAGATTCTCCTTTTGAAGATATCGGGTTTGATTCCTTGATGGAAACTCTGTAAGATTAAAGGCACGAGCTGATTGCATTAATGTAACAGCTATCCCACTTTGAAACATTAATATTCATAAAGTAGAGTATATAATGTGTTTTGGTAGCAAATGAGATTCACGCTTTGAAGGCTTCGAATTTTCCTTGAGAGAAACTCTGTAAATAAATTTTCAGTTCGTGAGATATAATGAATAATGAATAAATAAAGTATATATTTTCACAGACTTAGTATATTGAGAGTGATTCTTTTTCTTACTAATTTCTTATGTCTTTCAGAGATAAAGAAAATGTTATTTCCCTCTCTTCAACTATACTTACGATCTCATACAAACGTTGCCTAAAGATCGTGGGGTTGCGTCTGCCAAATTGAAGTGAAATTTTATTTTCTTGCTTTCATTACCTATGTAATATATTGCATCGTGAGCTCTTTTTATCTTTATATTTAATTAAATATATATATATATATATATATATATATATATATATATATATATATATATATATATATATATATATATATATATATATATATATATATATATATATATTCTCACTATTCCTTTTTCCATTTTCCAAACTTTCTTTGACTTATACAAACTTTCAAACGTAAGGTATCGAGACATGTCGACCTTTGATTGGGTTGTAGTTCAGGAACCTAACTAAAATATAATTATTGTACAGTCGTGAACAAAAGTTCGTTCCTATTAAGCTGGAAATAAATATTTATATAAAATGGAGATCATCTCAGTTCAGCCAATCACAGTTTAATTAAGCCCCGCTCAATGTTTTATTTTCTTTTTATTCAAAATAGAGCTTTTATGAAATGATCTCCATTTTATATAAATATTTATTTCCAGCTTAATAGGAACGAACTTTTGTTATTGTACATAGATAAATTAATCTGATTTCTCTTTTTTTTCTAATAGTAATTTATGAAATAATGGAGAAATGTTGAAATTAAATAAAAATAAATTTAATTTCTAAGAAACAAAGATTCAGTCGAAAAGATAAATATTTGTAGGTATAAAGGAAATATTTGTAGGTATAAAGGGAATATTTGTAGGTATAAAGAGAATATTTGTAGGTATAAAGGGAATAATAAAAATCTATGATATACTAAACTGCAAGGAAATAATAATGAACTTTAGTTAAGAATATTTTGTAAAAGCTCTCGAGGGGTCGGGAACCTTTATAGTGCCAAGTTAGATTTGCATATACATAAAAACTTCTGAGGGAGCACGTAATTAATTCCTTACTTCTACAAATTCTGAGTTAATGGTTAGGTGACCTTGACTGTTAAATTGTTATAATATTTGTTAATTTTATATTAACAGATAGTTATAATGTTTTAAAATTTAAAATCCAAAAAGTATTTAATATATGAAAGAATATAATGTTTTAAAGTTAATTTGAAACTCTTACCTTAAATTTTAATTAATGAGGTGATAGATTTTGTTTTACTCTGGAGTCTGAAGTCTGGAAAGCTCAAATGAAGATCTGAAAATGAAAATCTGGAAATGAATATCTGAAATTGAAGATCTGGAAATGAAGATCTGAAAATGAAGATCTAGAAATGAAGATCTAGAAATGAAGATCTGGAAATGAAGATCTGAAAATGAAGATCTGAAAATGAAGATCTAGAAATGAAGATCTGGAAATGAAGATCTGAAATTGAAGACCTGGAAATGAAGATCTGAAAATGAAGATCTAGAAATGAAGATCTGAAAATGAAGATCTGAAAATGAAGATCTGAAAATGAAGATCTAGAAATGAAGATCTGAAAATGAAGATCTGAAAATGAAGATCTAGAAATGAAGATCTGGAAATGAAGATCTGAAATTGAAGATCGTGCAATTTTTACCTGATTTGCAAGATTAGCATCAGTAAGTTTAGCGCGCAACCGGTTTTTGTCTAAGTTTGATTTTTTAAAAAAAAAATTTCTCATTGGTAAGTAATTGAAAGCAATAATATTATTCTCAGTCCTTTATTCCTAAGTGGATACTTTTCAGTTTTTATTTCGGATTTAATAAAATTCCAAAATAGATTAAATATTAAATTTAGATTTCCATTTTTTATCTGATTGCAAATTAATTAATTCAAGTTAAAATTTCATCTGCATCACATCAAAATGATACTCATAATTTTGTAAGTCTAGAAACCTCATTTTCAACTAATCTGAAATTTACCAAAGTTTACTCTCTCTCTCTCTCTCTCTCTCTCTCTCTCTCTCTCTCTCTCTCTCTCTCTCTCTCTCTCTCTCTCTCTCTCTTTCTCTCTCTCTCGAAAACGAGTTATTTAATGAAAAATAAAATTAAATAATTAACGAGTGTTTATTCTCCAAGCATTTAAAACATTTTAGACAGAGACTTTAGGTATAGATAATTTCCAAAGCGAGCCATGTCAAATATTCCTGCTGGCGAGATGTCCTCCACCTCTGCACTAAAGAAACAAAAATATAAAAAAATTGAAAAATTTCTTCTCTTGCAAAAGGTGTGAAGTTTAATATAATCTATGATGCAATTATTTTATCTTCAAGATAATGTAAAAACAGATAACATTCAATACAGTATCAACGCTAATATATATATATATATATATATATATATATATATATATATATATATATATATATATATATATATATATATATATATATATATATATATATATATATATATATATATATATATATATATATATATATATATATATATATATATATATATATATATATATATATATCTTCATCTGGTGTGTAAAGACTAGAGGCTTACTAATTTCCATCAGAGTTGGGAAAATACCGGAAATCTTTTCTTTAATGGACGACAAATCCCGATACACGGCATTTAAAAGTGTGCATGTCAAAAAAAGTTGGGAAAACAGATAAAGGGAGTGTGTTCCAGACTTTACCAGTAGAGTACATGTAAGAATGAGCATAGCGGTTAGGCCTGGAGTCAGAGAGTTGGATTATAGAGAAAGGGAGAGACTATATAGGAAGTAATTAACTAATTTCAGATATCAACATCAGAAAACCAATATAAGCCTATATATATATATATATATATATATATATATATATATATATATATATATATATATATATATATATATATATATATATATATATATATATATATATATATATATATATATATATCCCTACTCATCTTGTCAAGCAGCATAGTGAAGCATACTTGTTCACAAATTTTGTAGGTAAAAAGTTTTAGAGAGTAATTTAACTTTAGCAGAAATGAAAAAAAGAAATGAGAACTCTTTAGAAGAAACTTTTAATAAAATTTTATCAGATCATTTTAATAAAAATGGAAGAGGAAGTGCCAAAAAGATTATATTTTTTTTCAACGTAAAAGAGTGTAGTTGTTAGTATAAAAGAGAATAGATAATGAAATATACGAAGCACGTTCTTTCTGGAATTTGAAAATGACGGCAATTTCTGAATGTTGCTTCACTGCTACGAATAATACAACAATAATAATAATAATAAAATCAAGGTGTATTTGTATTAGCTGAAGGGAAAGATAATGGAATGCAAGCATCCTAGAATAGGGCAATGCCCGTGAGATGTGAACTTTTATTTAAAAAAAAAAAAAAAAAAAAAAAATGCATGCCGGAAAAAAATTAACTCAGTTTTGCATTTTGGCAGTCCTAGAGATCCCTCCTATCAAAACAAGGAACTCAAAATAGTACTACTGAAAATAGGACCAATTTACGAAACCCAAATTTCAAAAAAAGAAAAAAACGTCTCCTCCCTGATAGTAGGAAACGCTTTATCATGACAACTAAAGAGATAGAACGAGACATAGGCATATAAAGTTGTCCTAATGACTCATAGAAAGAAAGTTTTTATTGGTACAAAGTCAAAAAGATAAAAGTTAAGAAAATGACTAGAATATTGATTTCTTCACCAAGATCATCATGCAGCGATGCGAATAGGAAGCTCAAGGTTATAATGAATTGGAAGGGGAGATTACCATCTGGATCTTCAGAGCGAAAGAACAGTCACTGGCGATGATAATCATTAAAATCGCATCAAATGATAATTTTTAAGAAAGGAGAAGAAAAGATTGCGTTCTGACTTGTCTTAGTATTGATGAGAGAGACAATAAGAGGGAACGGAGAAGGGCTTGCGTTTCGGCCAAGAACAAGAGGCGAAGTTTAGAAGAAGAGAGGTGGTGTTCAACAAAGAGGAAAATTAGAAGAAACACTGCGAATGTTGTAAAAAATTAATGAAAAAAGAAGACCGTGCACCAATACATTTCTGAGGCGTAAACCCCATCACAGTAGGTCACCAACCTCCAGGTGATGATGGGGTGAGGGGTGAATGAAGTTCATTGTTTTGATGCCACCCATCAGAACATCGAGGCAGATGTGTTTTCCGTCTTTTTTTCTTTTATTTTTTTTTTTGGGGGGGGAATATTTGTTTTAAAATCTGTGGGGACATGTGAAGAAGGGAGATGAAAGTGACAGTTTGAGGCAATCTAGTGCAAGGTCGAAGGTATGCTAGAGGCACCCAATGAAAAGATGAAATCCAAAAAAGGACAAATCCGAGGAAAATGAATGCAGAGAAAACCACTTGATAAACCTAACACTTTGTGGGTACTTTAATCGCTCCGAACGGAGGTACATCCTCCCCTGTATATATATATATATATATATATATATATATATATATATATATATATATATATATATATATATATATATATATATATATATATATATATATATATATATATATATATATATATATATATATAATGTGTGTGTGTTCGCGCGCTGGCGTGATAACGAAGTGAACTCAATTAAATGCATAGCGAACTATCGTATGTCAAACTGTCTGATTAACTTCGATGTCAAATAAAGTTTTTAAATCAATAAATCTAAAAGCATTCATTCAATTCCTTCTTGAATATTCATCTTTAAAGCCGTTCACTTTACCCGACGCATAAATTTTCAGATATAACGTTGCGAAGTAATGTTCATATCAACATATTCTCCCGACCTTTCTTTACCAATTATTTACATGTCAAAGTTTATGATTGCTGGCTACGTATACTTTTACAGTTGGAGTTAATAGCTCTTTTTGTAAATGAATCAATTTTATTGGTAATAATTTGTAAAGTACCTCTTCTTGTTTTTTATTTTTTTTTATTTGTTTTTGTTATTTGAGTTTTTTGAGGCTTTTTACTGTACTAAATCTTATGTATCATTCATCAAGAAAAACATGAAAAATCACCATTTTGTCACGATAAAGGTGACAAGACAAAGAGTAAATTTATTATATAGAGTAAATGTTTTTTTTGCTGATATATTAATTTTATTGATTTCACTAATCTTTGTCAACTTATTCCCAATAGAAACTGAGCGCATTTTGCCATTAAATTCTGTACAATCAGAGACTTCATATTGTTCTTATTAAATAGATTTAAAGTTTATTGTGGAATTGGTGGAGCACCGCAATTTTCCGCACCTCACCTAGAGGTGGTGCATTAGCATCGCTGTCATTTTTCAGATCTTTACATCGTCGCACCTCACCGCCAGCCATTTTTTTACCACTTTGTCGTACCACACCACACAGCCAGTAATTTCCCCTCCCCCCCTCACTGCCAGTCATATTTTCGCACTTCACAGTATCACACGCGTTACTTTCATCATATTTTCACAAATGCACCTCACCCCCTAAAAATACGCCAAGTACCATACTTTTTCCGCCATTATTATGGTGCAAGTTCGCTGATTTTTTTTTTTTTGGTTGTTTAGTTTTTGTAGTATTCAAAGTTGTTTGTAGTAATTTTGTGGTAGTTTAATCTGTCTTAAATTATCACTAGAAGAGTTTTTCTCTGGGAAAAAAATAAGTATAACTTTAATCACAGTTAAACCCTCCCAACTTTTCTAACTATTATCTTTAAATAAGATAAACTCTCTTTCCCGCCCTCCACCCCTTTAAAAATTCCTCTTAATTCCATGATTTTTCTCCCATCATTATTAATTTTCTTCCAATTTATTCTCATCTCTCCTCTCTTTCTCTTCTTTTGCTTCATCCCATCTAGACAATGTTCATCTTTACTGGTGTGAAGCTACTTTGATGACAATAATAAAGAATCATTATGGCTAAGAACACAATAAATCATTTATACGAGAATACCGTGTAATCATTATGCTTCAGTTTCTCGCATGCTTTTAGTTTATATATATATATATATATATATATATATATATATATATATATATATATATATATATATATATATATATATATATATATATATATATATATATATATATATATATATATATATCGTTTCACCATCCCAGAGGGTCTCTCGTGTACCCTCGTCTTATATTGGAGTGTCTATGTTCCCATTACCTCTCCATCTCATTTCTTCACATGTTCCCACAAATTTAAAGCGCTTACTCACTCATACATTCCTTCTCAAACAAAGCAAAAACGGCGAAACATAGAGCTGCCAAGGCGATGCTTGGGGGGTGGCATCCAAAGAATACCCCTCATCCACCCCTCACTTCATCATCACTTGACAATAGTCTGATTTGGGATGGTGCCACCAAAAATTCTCAGCCGGCTTGTCTCAGTACACGGTCTTCTTTTTTCATTAATTTTTGCAACATTCGAGAACGTTGTCTAATTTCCTCTTTGTCGAGCACCACCTCTCTTTTTCTAAGTCTCATCTTTTGTCCTTAACCGAAACTCAGGTGCTTGAGTGTACTGACAGCAAACCTTATTCTGTTATCTCACTATCTCTATCCTCAATTTTCAGCAAAAGGCGGATGTTGCGTATTTGTGCGTAACGATGCTGTTTGTTCTCGCGTCTCTAATTTGGAGTCTTCTAAATTTTCCACTTTATGGCTTAATCTCTCTTGCATTATACTACTAATATTTTTTTTGTTTTGTCTATTTATCTCCTAATTCTACTGACTATATAAAAATTCTTCGACTTTTTAAACTCCAAAATAGAGCACATTCTTTCTACTTCTCTTTTCTCCGAAATCATCATCTTAGGTGATTTCGATGTTCACCACAACCAATGGCTTTCTTCTAGTCTCTTGATCCAGCTGGTAAACTCGCCTACGACTTTTCTATCCAGAACAACCTTGAGTAGTTGATGCAACTCCCTACCCATATCCCTAACTGTCTTGGTGATGAACTCAACATATTTGATCTTTCTTAACCACTTGTCCTTCTCCTTATACTGTTAAACTCTTTTCTCCTCTGGGTTCATCCAATCACCTTCTTATCTCCGTTTCTTCTTCTGTCTCTTCAAGTCTTCGGCAAGAACGGCCCCAGTCTTCGGCGAGGATTCGTTTTTGACACTTCGGTGCTGCTAGCTAGTCTGTCTTGCAATTGTACTTCTCTGATTTCCCTTGAAATGATTACTGCTTCTGTGCGAGGGGTCCCTTGGAATGTGCCGAACGCATAACCGAGGTGATTCACTCCGGCATGGAGGCGTACATTCCATATTCTATCCCTTCAACTAAACCTAACAAGCCTTCGTTTAAATCTACTTATTCTAGCGCTATCTGCCGCAGGAATGCTGACTTCAGGATAACCGTTGTCTTCAAACCATAGAAACGCATTCAAGTTATATTTGGAATCGTGCAAAATTTATTTTTCGTGGCACCAAAAACTCATTTCTCAGTCGTAAATGAAATAATCTTGTTGGTTCCTTTTACCCTCAACCTTTCTGGCATTTTGCAAAAAATATCAAGTCTAACTTTATTCTTCCTCTTTCCCTCCTCTAGTACTTTCTGATGGAACAACTGCCGTTTTACCTTTTTCTAAAGCTGAACTCTTCGCTCACACTTTTGCCTCTAGACAATTCCGGAGTTATTCCTCCTCATTCAACCCCCTCCAACTCATTTATTCCTTAAATTGTAATTTATTGTAATTTATATATATATATATATATATATATATATATATTATATATATATATATATATATATATATATATATATATATATATATATATATATATATATATATATATATATATATATATATATATATATATATATATATATATATATATATATATATATATATATATATATATATATATATATATTCTATTATTATGTGTATGTGTCTTTAAATCTTCTAACATTTTATATTCAAATAGTTTACCCTTCCGAAGTTTAAATTTGTTTTTCCTTTTTAATTTATTGTATTATTTTTCCAACAAAAATAATAAAAAAATGAATTAAATTTTTTAGATTTTATCTTTGTTATTTTTCTTTCAAATTGATTTCCAAAATTCCATTTTTATTAAAGCTGAATTCCACGATTACAGTCATCTTACAGAATTGCTATTTTCGTTGTTTTGTCAATAATCGTACACTGCCAAAATTGTCCTAACGAATCGTTGGGACAAATGGTAAAAATGTCACAATAAATTTTTTTTCAGTTATTTTCTTATTAGAAAATAAATCTGTGAAGCGACTTTCTTATGCTTAACATGTCTTTTTCTCTATTAAAAATTTTATTGTGACATTTTTGCCACTTGTCCCAACGATTCGTTAGGACAATTTTTGCAAGAGATTCTTCCTTGGAATAAACGTAGATATTTAGAAAGTGCTGGTTCGATTCCACATGCAGACCTTAGGAACTGACTCTAAGAAAGGTTCTTTCTTCGAACAGAACAGAACCTCTTATATATATATATATATATATATATATATATATATATATATATATATATATATATATATATATATATATATATATATATATATATATATATATATATATATATATATATATATGCCCCTACACCATATCCCGCATGTTGCAGGGTGGTGTCAACTGCAGAAAAAAATTTCTGCAATTGTACTTGGGAAGAGGGAAAAACTGGTTATAAATAATAACTATATATATATATATATATATATATATATATATATATATATATATATATATATATATATATATATATATATATATATATATATATATATATATAGTATATATATATATATATATATATATATATATATATATATATATATATATATATATATATATATATATATATATATATATATATATATATATATATATATATATATATATATATATATATATATATATATATATATATATATATATATATATATATATATATATATATATATATATAATATATATATATATATATAAGTATTTATTATTTTATATATATATATATATATATCTACATCCTTTCCCACAATCGTGGGGTGGTGTCTACCGCAGACCACATCCATTCAAACACACACCCCTTCACCAATCTTTTCCATTCAATCATATATATATATATATATATATATATATATATATATATATATATATATATATATAATATATATATATATATATATATATATATATATATATATATTATATATATTTATAATTTTTTTTTTTTTTTTTTTTTTAATTTTTATTTTTTTTTATTTTATTTTATTTATTTATTTATTTAATTTTTATTTTGATACTTCAAAAGTTTGCATCCTTAATTTTGACATCGGTTTTGCCATCGGTTTTGCCATCGGTTACGAGGACCAAAAACTCCTCAAATAAATGTTTTTTTTTCTATTTTTGCGTTTAATTTTTTTTCCTCTTAATAATTTTTCTTTTTCAATATATCTAATGTTATTAATTGATGAATGGAAAGTTTTATTCTTTTGTGCAAACACAAAAGAGGGTTGGACATTATATATAAATTTAGTATGTTTAATACGTAGCAAATTTCCCCTATTAAAACGAATGTAAATATACTGAGTATATGTTATAGGTCACATGATCGAAGGATTATTATTATTATTATTATTATTATTATTATTATTATTATTATTATTATTATTATTATTATTATTTTTTTTTTTATTATTATTATTATTATTATTATTATTATTATTATTATTATTATTATTATTATTATTATTATTATTATTATTATTATTATTATTATTATTATTATTATTATTATTATTATTATTATTATACAAGTTTGATTTCCAGCGTGCAAGGCCGGTTCTCAGCTATACTGAGTTTTGAAATGGGAATCTACATTTACATCTTATTCTGCATGCTATTGATTAAGCTTACCATCCAAAGATATAAAACCCATTTTATTGGACGTATGAAGCGTTAGTGAGGGACTGGAACATTCCTTCGCCATCCAAATGCTTCTCTGGTGGTGAGGTTGGCAAAGTTACGGTATCGTCTGTCTGTTCTGACGCATGGATTCCTTTCTTTATTATTTTCTGCGACATTCATGG
>SEYY01015815.1:0-30994 GCA_009176605.1 Armadillidium nasatum | reverse complement strand
TTATTACAAACTTTAGAGTTTTTTTGAGTTTCGACAAAGTAGGCTTTTTGACACATATTTTATTTTGTATACCCCTCCCAGTTAAATGATTGAAGTATTATTTTTGATTAGTTTGGTATTCAGTGAGTCTGGGAAAGTAAAGTTTATATTGATATTCAAAGTGTTTTTTAAGTTAAATCGGAGTTCTAAGAGGGAAATATGGAACTTCTATTTGGGGTGGACCTCGTTGTGAAATATTGCCTTCATGGAGGCGCATGCGTGTTCTATGGTATTGTTTCCGTATAGACTAGTGGACGTAGCCTAAGTCTAAAAATTGCTGAAAGACAAATGTTAATTCGTCATCTAGGTATTTGGATCTGTGAGGATGAATGGACGATAGAAGGAGTTAAATATTATATTTCATTTGATGTAGTCTGGATGGTCTGAAAACGCATGTAAAAATTGGTTTCGGGTAAGCGCTATGTTGTCGCCACTCTTTTCAAGGAGGGGGCATACTTAAAAGACAATAGAAAACTTACCCAATCCCGAATCTAACGTAGATCCCTCAGGTGACTGCAGACAGGGGATTTAAAGAGAGGTAAGTTAAATACAGCAGGAAAAACAGACGTAGATGTCAAAAAAGATGTAGCTGGAAAGGATGTACTACAACGTGCAAGCCTAGAGTTTGCCAAGCTCACACAAAATTCATGTGCAAGCAAGGTAATCCTTGTGCTGCGAGGGCGACGCAGTGATGGTGGAATGCGAGAGGTTAATTCCCTCGAGCATCTGCCGTTGTTGTACATGTAGAAAAGAGAGAGTGCGCCAACGTCACCTCACAGAGAAAGAGAGTCAAGGGAGTTTGAAAGTAGGGGACAATATGTTAGTCTTTTAGCCTTAGACTCAACCTTATCCAAAAGAAGGGTGGAACTGGAACCACCCCAAATGTGAGAACAGTATTCCATACAAGGACGGATAAGACCCTTATATAATTGGAGTAACTGTTTAGAAGAAAAAAAATTCCCGCAATCTGAACAAAACTCCCAGCTTTTTAGAAACATCTTAGCAACCTTTCTGATATGATGTTTCCAAGATAATTTATTGTTTATGTTCAGACCAAGAATATTTGTTGTTCACAGGTGAGACGAGAGAGCCGTCGAAGGAGAAAAGAAAGTTGGGAGGTGTTTTTAGAGGGAGATGTGAAGAAGTTGAGTTTTCAGAGTTGAATTTCACAAAGTTGCGGTGGCTCCACAGAGAAATTCCATCCAGATAGCAAGAGTGAAATTAGAAAGTTGGAGAAGAGAAGCAATTCTATAAACAAAAGAGGAAGCAGATTTGAAATAAGTAGAAGAATGAAGTGTTGAGTCGTCGGCCACAAGAATGATCAGAGTTAGAAGTACAGATGAGGAGGTCGTTGATGAAAAGTAAGAATAAAGTAGGAAATAGAAGAGAACCCTGAGTAACACCATATTTAATAGGGAAAGAAGATAAAGTCGCTCCGTCAACAAGTGCTGGAGAGCTTTGAGAGGAAACTAGACATGAGTAAGCAAAGAGAAGGAGGAAACCCAAAGGAAGGGAGCTTAGAGAGCAGCGACACATGCTATACCCGGTCAAAAGCCTTGGATATGTCAAGCGCCACCACACAAGACTCCCCGTAGTCCCTAAGAGCAGAAAACCATAGATCAGTAATATAGGAAAGAATGTCACCAGTAGACCTCAAGTGACGAAAGCCATACTGGTGGTCTGAAAGAAGAGAGTGAGATTGCAAACGATCAAGGAAATGAGAGTTGAGGAGAGTTTCAAAGATTTGGATAGAATACAAGTAAGAGTTTTAAGGCGATAGTTAGAAGGGTCAGAGCAGCCATCTTTTTTCCTGATCGGTTGAACATATGCGCGCTTCCAGCACCGAGGAAAAGTATTAGAATTACGGCATAGAGAGTAGAGTTGAAAAAGGATAGGTGCCAGCTCGGAAGCACACTCCCTCAAAAATGAGGAGGAATGCCGTCCGGGCCACTTGCCTTCCTCTTGTTCATAGATTTCAGGATCCCATGCACCTGATCATGATATCACCGGCAAAAACATGGAATACCTGAGAAAAGAAGAAGTGGGAGGAGGGATGACGAAATCATCCAGGGTAGAATTATGTGAAAACATTAGGCCGAAGAAATTGTCTTTTTCAGTAGGATTGTTAGTTACAGATCCATTATATCTAATAAGAGGAGGAAAGGAAGATTTGTCAAAGTTGTTACAGATATTTTGGGCAAGAGGCCAGAAATTTTTATCAGTAGGAGAACCAAGGAGGTCAGCGCACTTCCTTTTGGTGAAAGCCACGCATTTCCTGTCGAAGTATATCCCTGCAACGATTCCGAGCTGAATGAATTAGAAAGAGTGATAGGAGAAGAGGAGTTTTTCCACGCACTGTCTATCCCTGAATGACACGAGAGCAGGCGCCATCAAACCATGGATTTTGGGGAGATGAAGATTTAGTTGAAGAAGGAATGAACCTGCTCATCCCATCAAATACTGATCGCACTCTTTCGGCTGACACGGAAGCATCATCAGTGTCAAAGCAGGATTCATTAAAAGAATAGTCGGCGAAAAAGCGACGCAATGCCCCCAATTAGACCGATCAAAGTGCCAGAAAGTATGTTTAGGGCATGGTAGAGTTGCTGGAGAGAAAGTGTTAGACATAAAAGCTATAAGATTGTGGTCAGAGTTTCCGATAGGAGTGAAAATTATGTAATTATAAGAAGAAGCAGTAGTGGTTAAGTACAATTCAAGCGTGTTTAAGAATTGGCTAGGACGATCTGGGATGTGTGTAGATTCCCTAATCAATTGCTTCAGATCATTGAGATTTAGCCTCATCCCCAACTGTATCAGTATGAGAGAAACCCAACCACTCAGTGTGATGTACGTTGAAATACCGTAAATAGAGAACCTCAGCATTTGGATGGAAGATGTAATAGTCTCATGAGAGGTAGTTAGATATTCCAAATGAACCGGAAAGTCTATTCCACTAGGGAAACAGTGGGAGAAAGACAAGATAATTGTAGCAGTAGGAAGAAAGGTTTTAAACCGTAAAACATGGAATAGGGGATTCAAGATTTTCAAGACGTGTTAATGGAGTGTTAATGTTTATATAGGTACAGACCCCATCCTTAAGGCGAAAGTTCTAAAATAAATTATAGTTAGATATTTATTTTATTAGAAAAGGAATTCCTTGAGAACTGGGTCTCAGACAGAAGTAGAATTTTTGGATGAGAGTTAGAAAGGTGGCGCTCAATAGATGCGAAATTAACACTTAGACCATTGACATTAGTAAAGCAATAGAAAACCTACCCCTGCGCCCACCCCTACCATGTTGATCCCGAACACGCAGAGATGCCATTCTGAATAATAACCACAAACACCAATTCACACTCAAAGAAATATAAATAAATGTAAATAATAATCACCCAAACAGGAAAACTTTTAAACCCGTTTTTTAAAAAAATAAATAAATAAATATACTGGAATCGATAAGACAAAGAAAATGGACGATAAAACAAACTAACTTACTTTATGAAAACGAAAAAAAAAAATAACAATATATCAATATCCTAAATACTAACTACAACTAACTAACTTAAAACTAAAAAGTTAATAGATAAAAAATAATTTAAAGCAAAACACTTACCTTAATTGGAGCAGCAAACTTTGTTAAAGTTGTTAAAACCTCATTTAAAATAAATAATAAAATAGAGCACTTTGTAAACACGCACACATACTTAATAGCGGATAAAAAAATATAATATATTTACATAGAAACATAAAATCAACTCATTATCACTAAGTTCAGACACAATCTCACAAAACGGAATCTGAAAATAAACTAAATATATAGAGTAGGTTTACTTTCAGTGCGCTCGCTACCTGATTCTGTTCTTTTTCAAATGCACCTAATAAGGGAGCTCCAGCTCTGAGCTTTGAAATATCATCCGTTTTTTAATCCTAAAACAATTTCCCCCATTTTTAATACATTGCTAACTCCGTCTTAGCTTTTTTGCTTTTAATCGTTTTATCTTAGTGGTTTAAAATAAAAATCATATATATATATATATATATATATATATATATATATATATATATATATATATATATATATATATATATATATATATATATATATATATATGGTAAACCAAGTTGCAAAAAGCGCAGAAAGCAGCATCAAACAATAATGAATAATTTGCAATTAGTAACAACGATTATTGACAACCCAATTTCCTTCCTCTTCTCCGGAATTTTTAGCTATACGAAATCATTCCGATTCAAATCACCATCTGTTCCTGTTCTACAGATTTCAATAGATTACCTTCCAGCGCTTATGATTCTGGTAGAAAAAATTTAGAATCTCTTAACATTAAGATTTGAAACCCCAGTTGAATTTTTCATTGTTTTCGGCTCCCCTGTTGATTGCATGACACTACTGAGGGAGGCTTGGATTGCTCACTATGTATATATATATATATATATATATATATATATATATATATATATATATATATATATATATATATATATATATATATATATATATATATATATATATATATATATATATATATATATATATTGGATGTTTTCGTATCTGTCAATATATGATTGTGTCTGTGTGTGAATGTGTATTTATTTATTTATTTTCCCTGCTATGCATACTATTTTATTTTTTATTGTGTTTCCAACCACCTATTTTTGCTTTTCATTCAGTCAAGTTATGTTTTTTTGCAATGTTCACTTAACCTCTACCAAATAGCATTCTCCTACTTTAGTTATAATATTTTATTTTATTATTTGTTAAGGAATGTTACTGTTTGTTTATAGTGTTAATTTCTTCTGTTTCTCTTTCTTAGGAAATTTGATAATGGATTTGGACCTAATCCGGAACGTCATTATATAGTATATTTATTAATTTGATCATTTAATTGATGCTACTCCCTGAGCTGTTTGCAACGATTGCCGATATATATATATATATATATATATATATATATATATATATATATATATATATATATATATATATATATATATATATATATATATATATATATATATATATATATATATATATAATCATATATAAAAAGTAAGTCAGTTGCTTAGGAAATAGAGTTCGCGTAGTGTACGTCATTAAAATGCAAATAATACTGAAATTAAAGAAAAAAAAATTCAAATAAATAAATTAAAATAAAATATTGCTCAAAAAATGAGAACGAAATTACACCGAATTTATTGACTAATTAATTTTTCAGGAAATAAAATTTAGATTAAATTTACGCTCAATTTATTATTATTAGCAGTATTGTTATTATTATTTTAACTATCAGTAATAACAGAAGTTGTAATATTAACAGTAGAAATATTTTTATTATTATTTGTTAGAAGTAATAGCTGTAGTAGTAGTAACATCAATGAAAACATGAAAAAAATCGAACCCTACTTCTAGTAAATATTACTAATGACAGGTTAAATAATTAAACAGGATGATAAATGTTCCGAAGAAAAATGAATAACAAAATCTTTCTCACATTCACACTCTATCACATATACAAACTCAAATGAAAATTTCTTCTACAACATTGTCCTCCTCATCGCAGATTTTTCTTTCATTTCACACTCTCTTTTAAATATTTTTTTTTTTTTTTTTTTTTTTTAAACATTTTGGCTCCACATTGTGTTTGGTCGCAAGGAAGAAGCTTAGTTAAAATACTATTTTTCCTATCACAAAACATTATACGAAATTTGTTCTGTGGATTTCGCTGATCTTAAAAAATTTGTCGTTTTTAGTATCTCTTTCAATCATAAAAACCCACCAACAATAATTTACATCCTTACTATATGTATAACGTATGAATTGCTGTCATCAAGATCATACATTTCTTTTTGAACTTTTTCTTCATATATATATATATATATATATATATATATATATATATATATATATATATATATATATATATATATATATATATATATATATATATATATATATATATATATATATATAAAATTTGATGGTCTCTTCTATGGCTCTCAAAAATTAAACTTCTGAACTTGCATTTTGCCTCGATAAACTTTAGCATCTGTCTATCAACTTCATCTCAATATTTTTAAAATTATCTCTGAGCGCCATTATAGCTTCCGTAAGGCATTAAATTGCGATTTTATTTCGCTTCTCACTCCTCTGATCTTTACTATCTATCTGATCTGTGTCAAAATCTTTCGATAGAGTCTTGCATAAAATTTTGATTTTCAAACTTCTCTTTTTCTGTATTTTTCCTTCACTCTGATTTTCTTTCCGGTCGTTCTGTAGCTGCTGTTGTAGCCTGACACCGTTTATACAAACGGTAAAAGTGGTGTTCTATAGGGTTCTATTCTATCATTAACTATTTTCATACTTTTTATCAATGATCTACATTTCCAACAGCAAATAGTTAACGCTAGGAGATTGTATTTGAAAAACTGACCAATGATTTTTTCGTATCTTTTGTTGGGATTAAGAGATCGTTGTTGTTTTTAATGGCTCAAAACTAAGTTCCTTCATCTATCTACTCACCATATTTTTCCACCCAAAAATAACATCTTCGAAAACACACAAATCTATCCTTATTCTACTTATAATGTTATCAATGTTTTTTTTTTCTCCTGATCTTTCTTGAAAGTATTTATTACATTACCTTTCTATCTAAACAATCATCTATGAGGTTACGTTCTCTGAGGCGCTTTAGGAACTCCTTCTCAAAACCTCAGTTAAAGGGACATTACAGTGACTTTGTTTGTCCTTTTTTGGAATATGAATCACATACGTAGAATGGTTCCACACATACTGTACTGATTTCCTTGATAAGAATGAGTTAAGGTCATTTCAATTATTCTCACAAATATTTTTGAATTTCTATTGAGCGGTTGTACTGTTGCGATAGTCTCTTTATACTTTTACTTTCTGAGGACGGCTCTTGCGACTTATCATTTCCATATAGTCACATCATTCCATACAGTCACATCCTTTCAATAGAGTACATGTAATGACTTACATGTACTCTATTGGTAAAGTCTCGAACACACTCATTTTATCTATTTTAATACTTCCTTTGACTTGCGTACTTTCAAAGGCCATATATGTATGCATGTCAGCTTTTAATTTGAACTTTTTTTTTATTTTCCCCAACTAATGTGGAATTTAGAAGACCATCAGCATTTGCCCACCGGATGTGACAAAAATCAATAATAATAATAATAATAATAATAATAATAATAATAATAATAATAATAATAATAATAATAATAATAATAATAATAATAATAATAGATTATTCCTATGCCAAAAATCTAGTTACTATTCACGAAAATCGCTTGAAATTTCCATTTCAAAAACTCGTGGTAAAGCACCTTACCATACACGTTTTTTTTAAACAAACATGTCATATGTCAACTCATTAAAAAAACAAAAAAAGAACACTATCATATTTGTTTTGTATGATCCATAATTTACAATATACTGTTTCGATTTAAGAGAGCAAAGCTACAACCAATTGCAAAGTAGTACGCAGTACCATTATGCAATACCAAATTTCTTATCAAAGTACCAAATTTAACAATACTGAAGACTAAAATTGCTTCAGCTTCCTTTATCATTTTATATTTTAATGAACGGTTACACGAGCTGAGTCGTGATTGGTTATTTCCTACTTAAACTTTTTAAATTATCTTTTTGTGACTAGAAGAAGATTTCAAAGGCATTAAATTTAAAAAAGTTTCAAATACTTTGTAATAACATACTTTATATTTCAAATATTATTATTTTACATACTATTGTTGTAAAAAATATTATGTAAAATGTGTATGATTACGAGGAAATAGATGCTTTATTTTAGAGTTTGCTGGAGAAAAAAGATTTTTTACATACAAAAGCTACATAACAGTCAATCAAAATTTTTTATATTTGCTTATCCTACCAGAAATATATATATATATATATATATATATATATATATATATATATATATATATATATATATATATATATATATATATATATATATATATATATATATATATATATATATATATATATATATATATATATATATATATATATATATATATATATATATATATATATATATATATATATATATATATATATATATATATATATATATATATATATATATATATATATATATATATATATATATATATATATATAGTATATATATATATATATATATATATATATATATATATATATATATATATATATATATATATATATATATATATATATATATATATATATATATATATATATATATATATATATATATATATATATATATATATATATATATATATATATATATATATATATATATATATATATATATATATATATATATATATATATATATATATATATATATATATATATATATATATATATATATATATATATATATATATATATATATATATATATATATATATATATAATATATATATATATATATATATATATATATATATATATATATATATATATATATATATATATATATATATATATATATATTATATATATATATATATATATATATATATATATATATATATATATATATATATATATATATATATATATATATATATATATATATATATATATATATATATATATATATATATGTGTGTGTGTGTGTAGTGCCAATATATAAAGGGAAGGGGGATAAGATGGCGTGTAAGAATTATAGGGGGATAAGCTTGCTGAGTGTAGTAGGAAAAATTTATGGGAAAGTTTTGGTAGCGAAAGTGAAAGAATTGACAAGAGAGAGAGTGGGGGAGGAACAGGGAGGTTTTAGAGAAGGTAGGGGATGTGTGGATCAGGTGTTTACATTGAGAATGATTGGTGAGAAATTGCGTGAGAAAGATAGAGTGGGGTATGTATGTTTCATGGATTTGGAAAAGGCGTATGATAGAGTTTGTAGGAGGAAATTGTTTGAGGTTCTAAGGGAGGGGGAGTGAGAGGTAGATTATTGAATGGAATTAAATCATTTTATGAAAACTGTAGAGCGAGGGTGAGGGTGAGGAGGGAACTGTCTGATTGGTTTAACGTTGGAGTTGGCTTGAGGCAGGGGTGTGTTATGTTTCCGTGGCTCTTTAATGTGTTAATGGATGGCGTTGTTAGGGGGATGGAGAGGGAAGGGAAGGGTATTAGGTTGAGAAGTGGAGAGGGGGAATGGGAGGTAAATGTCTTGTTGTTTGCGGATGATGCGGTGTTAGTGGCAGAATCTGGGGGAGAAGTTGAGGATGTTGGTGAAAGAGTTTGTGAGGGATGTGTGCGTCAAAGGGATTAAGGGTAAACTCGGCAAAGAGTAAAGTGATGAGGATTGGGGGCGGGGATGAGGCAATAAGAGGGGAGGAATGGGAGGGTGTTGAGGTGGGGGGAGAGAAATTTGAGGAGGTGGAAGAGTTTAAATATCTGGGAATGCTTGTGGAGGGGAAAGGGGGAATGGATGGGGAAATAAAGAATAGAGTGATGGAAGGAATGAAAGTGATGGGGGGACTGAGGGAAGTATGGAAGAAGGGGAGAATATCAAAGGAAATTAAGGTAAGAATGTTTGAGAGTATGTGTCTGCCATCTGCAATGTATGGGTGCGAAACATGGGTGATGAATGCTCAGATTAGGAAAAGATTAGAAGTTTTTGAAATGAAAGGACTGAGGGCTATATGTGGGTTAAGGAGGGTAGATAGAATCAGGAATGAAAGAATAAGAGAGATGTGCGGATGGAAGAGGGGAATAGTGGGCAGAGCGGAAGAGGGTGTATTAAGATTGTTTGGACATATGTGCAGAATGGATGAGAATAGGATGGTGGGTAGAGTCATGAGATCCGGGGTAGAGGGTGGAAGGGGGAGGGGAGGGCCGAGGATGAGGTGGATGGATGGGGTGAGGGAGATATTGGGGGGGAGAGGTTTGAATGTGGACGAAGGTAGGAGAGTTGCGGAGGACAGAGTGAGATGGAGGGCAGTGGTGAGGGGGGAGGGCAGATAGAGTGTAGATGTGTGGGTGTAAGCGAACTGTGATGGGCACCACCCCACGCGAGTGGGAAGGGTGAAGGGTAAAATAAAAATATAAAATATATATATATATATATATATATATATATATATATATATATATATATATATATATATATATATATATATATATATATATATATATATATATATACTGTGGAAGAAACAATTTTAATGTCTTTTAATTAACTAAATTAAAATAATGAAAATCTTAAAACAAATTTTCGTTTCCATTTTATATCTTGAAACAGACTAATGCCCTCGAGAGACGGAAGGATGAGGCATAAAGGATAATAAGATTCTTCAATTTTTCTTTCTTAGGCAAATTTATTTAGTATACATTCAGTTCCTCCTTAGTCTGTTTTCTTGTGTTACTATATCAACCATACTAATTTTGCTATCCAACTTTAGCAAAACACTTCCTTCTTGCACCTTTGAGTTCTTAAAGGTCGAAAGAGGAACATTTGATCTTGACAATCTTGGAATTGATGCTCTGGAGGAAGAAGAAGATGGTTTACACGAAATGTCAGATGTCAGATGTGGAAATGTAAACGTACATCGGGAAATATTTATTTGGTTCACAGATGGAGTTTCGAGCTTTGAAAAAGTTAACGCGACCTTGTCTAATAATCAAAATGCAGCCATTGTATAGCCCCAGAAGCTACCGCTGGCATCTTTCAGGCAGAATGAAGTTCATTTCATGGCGGAATGTACTCTAGACAGCAAAAATAAAATCGTTATAGGTTTAAATATAGCGAATTCACCAAGCAGTCAAGCAGTTATTGAATATGTAAATTTATATACTTTAACATGCAAAACTGGTTTGGGATATGTCTTTCAATTTGATTATATAAACCAATAAATATTATAAAAATTAAATAAATTACCCTACACAATGAATTTTTAACGAGAATGCAACTTGAATTTGAAAATAATACTAGGGGTCTTCCCTCGAGTAACTATTACTATAAGCACAAAGCTTGATCAGCAATGTCTCCATACTTCTTCTGTTGAATCCTTTTGTTTATGGGACAATTCTTTATGGAATTGATATAAAATGAAATTCGGGCTCGACATTTATGATGAAAATTTTATACACTCAAGGAAGATTTATCTCATGTCCAAAAACAATTCCTTGATGTAATATTAGGGAATAAAAGTAAAGGAGGGAAGCAAAATACTTTTTTTATAGAAATTTTTTACATTGAATTAAAATATTAAATATTTATTATATTAAAAGAAAAAAAAACAATTAAATCATAGCAACACCAAATATTAAAAATAAAGCTAAATAGAAAATTTAAATACGGTAATTTTAATTTGATAATTAAATTTCAAAAAATAATTCATAGTTTCCTATAAAATAAATCGTACCTTTTTTTATAGTGAAGTGTGAGAAATAATAATTTATACCAAAAATCAAGAAAAATTTAAACGATGCATAAAATTTTAATCAAGGCTTCCCAAAGTCCTTAAAAAAATATATGATCGTTAAGGAGTTTTTTAAGTAGAAAGCAGTATAAATTGTTTTGCAAAAAAAACCTACTATAATAATAATAATAATAATAATAATAATAATAATAATAATAATAATAAAATAATAATAATAATAATAATAATAATAATAATAATAATAATAAGAAGAAGAAGAAGAAGAAGAAGAAGAAGAAGAAGAAGAAAGAATAAAAAATAAAAATAAAAATAAAAATAAAAATAAAAATAAAAATAAGTAGTAAAGGGGGACTAACGAAGGGTTCCATCTGAAGGGAGTGCCAGTGCCAAGTGAGGGGAAACCACGTATGTTCATGAGGCCTTTTTGGGGGTCGGTGCCCCCTGAGAGGAAATTGGGGGGTGTTGCCCTCCCTGAGGGGAAACCACGTACAATCGTGAGGGGTTTTTAATCCTCTTATTCCGATTAACTGATTGAATAATCCGATTATCTTTGATTTAATATTGTTAATCCATTGTTAATCTAATAATCCCTTACTTTTTTTTCCTTTTAACCCTTTGATCTTGCAGCCATCACGTGCGGCACGTGCCTCACGTTCTAGCCTGAGGGTATTTTCTAGCTTTCCTTCTAGCTTGTTTCTAGCTCTTGTCCCTCTCTTTCTAGCACGTGACCCCCTTCATATATCTGTTGACCAATCAGGTTGCAGCAACCTTGGCACTCTTCCAACAACTTAGCACCCTTCCTATACACCAAGTGGAGTGATATTTTGAACTGAGGGTAAGGCACCCTTACTGATGACGTCATTGTTCTTCTAGCACATGTCCTTCATGCTAGACACCTTTTTAGCCCAAGCCAGTGATGATAGTTCCGTCAACCAATCACAGGCAATCTTCTTGATGACGTCATGTCATGTGATATCTATGTCACTCGTCCGAAATTTTTCTTCATCATAACGTGTTTTCTTCTTCTTCAGTCCATCACGTAAATGTTGACGCCATCTTGAATTTGAATTTTCCCTCCAATTTTTCTTCTTGAAGTCAGCGCCATCTATTGACTGGAAACTCAAACTTCTTCCGAAATTATCAGACACGAATTTAAAACTTTTGCGGGTTTCGAACCTTAGCCTCTTGATTTAAAATCTATGACTCTACCACTGATCCAACACGAACTTTCCTTAGAAAAATCGAATAGCTGTATTCATCCCGCACATTTTTTTTGAATTTTGAATGATGAAGTCACGACATTAGGTAGATTTTGGTGTCGCTTTTTTCTCTTTCATATCCAAGAGGAGGTGCCCTTCGCGCGGGGGCGTCGCGGAGGAGCTGGGAGGTGACCACAGTCGCCCCTATCTGGTGGCGATATCTGACGGAAATATCCGGATGGGGTATCCGACTGCAGTATCCGTGTGGTGTCGGAGGTGAGAGCGCAAACGCTGTGCACATACACATCTCATTTGTTGTTACTGTTGTTATTGTTGTTGATGTTGCTGCTGTTGTTGTTGTTGTTATTATTGCCATGGAAACCAAGTTTATGCTGAATGCACATACACTTCTCATTTGTTGCTGTTGTTGTTGTTGATGTTATTGTTCTTGTTGGTAATATAACCATAACCAAGGTTTTACGCGTGAGCGCATACACAAACATATCAACTATTTTTATGACAACCGTAACTTTTCCGATAAATATTCAAGCTGCATGGATTTTTTAAAAACATGATTTTCATTTCCGTAGATTTTTTTTTTTCAAAAAATAAACTTCAAAATATATAATATATATATATATATATATATATATATATATATATATATATATATATATATATATATATATATATATATATATATATATATATATAAATAATAACATTAAACCCTATATACTTTAGAGACTCCTCAAACATTATCAAAAGTTTTATTTTCATTAAACAATCTTAAAAATTTCATTTTTCTTTAAAGTTTAATAGAGACTATTATTTTATTCATATATCTTGTATGACTATTATTTTCAGAAAACATGACCTTCATACCCGTAGATTTTTGTCAAAAACCAATCTTCAAAATTTTCCCCGAAAAACACACACCTCTCCTTGTGACGTCATGCTAGTTTTTTTCTAACATTTTTCTTACATTTTCTAATATGAGGCATCCATGCTAGGCCATGACACCCACTTGGTGAGAGGGTAGTGCCAGTGTCAGCGATGCTGGCACTGACGGTAAGACAAGAAACGAAGTCTCATTGGCCACAACCGTATACAGACGTGTGCCAATCAGGACGTTCCCTTATGCATACGCCAAACACACACCTTTTGATAAAAATTTTATGAAGTGATATTAGGTAAATGTTGTCCTCACTCGTATAAAATCCAAATTATGGTATTGATTTTTTATTTAATAAGAATTTTTATTATAAATACACTAAGTGTTGTTATAGAATGACGTTGTAGATATTAAACAGTTGGAACAGGTATGATATACACCTGCATATACAGAGAATGTAAATGAGGCTGACCAAAGATATGAAATATAAGGAATTGTAGGGTTACGAAGTAACCAATCATATGGTTATGACTTCATAGGTACATGTTCTCCTTTAGAACTATGGTTATAGTGAGTAAAAGTAAATAAGCATGTAAATGTAGTGAGTCAAAAACGTGAAATATCTGCATTTGATTGAAAAATAAAACCATAAACGTGGCTATGACGTCATTGACTACAAGATTATTTTGTGTTAACTTTCAGTAAAAATAAAAAGCATGTTAAATATCTTTGAAAAATAGATCCAAAGACGTCACTTAGTTAAGAAAAATAATTCCACGGTTTATAATTCAGGTAAGTACTTGAAAACAATATGTTCAAATAAAAAGGAATGTCGTCATATGAATTTATGGTGGTGATGATACAATCATAAATTCATATAAATAAAATAAAGAAGATGTATGATGTCGCAATATTTACATTCATTTTAGAAAATAAGATGATGATGATAGGAATTATGACAAAAAGTTTAGTGGGTTATGGGGAATTAAGATATATTTTGAAAGAATTAGATAAGAAAAGTATATAAGATTCTATAAATTACACATTAGAGAGATTATGAAATGCACTTGATCATGTTGAAGTGATAAAAAGTTTAGTAGTAAATGGAGAATAAAGCGAATGTTGGGATGATTATGTAATGAAGTACATATCAATATCTATAAATTACGTGTTGGAGAGCTATCAATATGTCTTTGTTCATGTTTTAATGATAAAAAATTTAGTGAACCATGGAGAGTAAAGATATATTTTGGGTGGAATAGAAAAGAAATGTATGTCAGGAACTAAAAATTACATGCTAAAAAGCTGATGATTTGTGTTCGATGATGTGTAAATGTTAAAAGTTATTTGTTTGATGGGGGAGGGGGGGTTTAGGGTATGAATTGTTTGTTTAGTTATATAAAGTGTGCATTAGAGAGAAAACAGTATATCTTTGATCATATCTTTGCTAAAAATTTAAGTTGAATGTGGAGAATTAATTTAAATGTCTACGAGTTTAAGCTGAATATTAATGTAAAGATAAAAAATTTGTATGCATGGAAGAAAATGAAATGACTGCTCATACCTTACTGATAAAGTTAAGTCATGCTTGGAGAATCAAATTAAATGTTGAATAGTTTGGAGGTGAAAATAATTGAAAAGTCCTATGACTCACCTATCAGATAGTTACGAGGATGACTTTGTACGTGCATTTAATACAAAAGTTATATTGATTTAAGTTATACTGTGTGTTGAAGGTATTAAGGGTGACAGCAGCAGAATCTAATTCGGTGACTCAGAGATTCCCTGCTTTTATACGGTTTCCTCTACCCATTCCCTTCCTCTTTCCCACGTTCCCCCTACATCGGATGAAATATTAAACTTCTTATCTGTAAATAGGTCCCAAACTGATTATTTTTGCATCCTAATCCTCTGAAAGATACTCCAAGTACTCGTATTTATTTTTCTTAATCACCCGCCTACCTTTTAATGGTGGAATATTTTGCTTCTTATCTGCAAATATGATCCCAAACTGTTCATTTTTGTATCCTAATCCTCTGAAAGTCACTCCAGGTGCTTATGTTTTTTCCTTAATCACATGCTCTCTTTATTCACCTCGTATTATACTGAAAAAAAAATGAAAATAAGGTTCTTATCTGTAAATATGAGTCCGAACTGTTTATTCTTGATATTCTAATCCTTTGAAAAGAGGCTCAGGTGTGTAATTACTTCTCATTGCCACCACCCTAAACCATCTTCTGTGATAAACTTCATGTTAGAATAGTTCGCTTTGTTTTAAACTAAATAATTTTCATCCAATTACCTGCCGTCTCCACAGTGACATAGTAAATCTTATTGGTAAACACATGCCAATCCTCATTCAACTCATACATAACGTCAGAATCATATACGTTTCTTATTGGAAAACATGAATCAGCTCACACATGACGTCAGAATCATATACATTTATTATTGGTTAACTTGAACTATTCAGTTTCAAACTCCATGTGGAGTATATAGCCTTGATATTCAGTGAAAATTTATGCAAGTACAATAAAATAGAAGTTAAAGAGAAGGCTATTTGTCTTTGATCATACTTTTATTGATAAAAAGTTTAGCACGATATGATGAAATAAGATATACATTGCAAGAATTATATAAGAAATACATGTAATTTCCAATGAATTGTTTGTTGGATTGTGGGAGACACGTGTTTGGAAATGTCAAAGTAAGACTAAATAAGAAGATAGGTAATGAAAATGTGTACCAGAGAGATGACTTTGAACATGCATAAGTGAAAAAAGTTAGTTTAATGTTTAGATTTATAACGAGCGCTGAGAGACTTAGAACAGAAATCTACACAACGTCTATGAAAAGTGTTGTAGAAATATCTGAATGCAGTAAGAGAGCATGAATTCAGTGTAAATGAAGACTCAGTTTGCGTTAGGGAGATATTTTGTGTGACAAATGTATTTAGAGGGGTTGGTTAATAGCTTTAAATGTTTGTTAGAAGTAATATACATTAATTTTTGCTTTGATATGTCAAGTATATCAGTGTATGTAATGAAAAAAACTAACTGATCTTACTTGGTTACAATTAATGTGCATGTGAATTTAAGTGGTCGTCACTGAGTCCTTATATGTACATGAGCGACGAAGTAGAAAAAAATTTCAAAGTCCTACGAATGGTAATTGGTTACCATGACAATTTCATGAATGCGGGAGAGTATGGTGATGTAGTTATGTGGGTTTGTATGTACATGTGTATGTGAGAAAAAATAAAAATAGAAAATAAAAAGAAAAAAGAAAAAATAGACAAAATAGAAATAAAATAGAAAAAATAGAAAATAAAAAAGAGAAATAAAAAGAAAAAGAAAAAGGAAAAAAAGAGATATTTGTTTAAGTTAAATTAAAAATATATATCAAGTCAGGTCTAGAATGCAGATAAAGAATAAGTATGACGTCATAATATTTTAAATTCGTATTTGAAAGTATTCAACTGACACGTGATGATGACGTCATGAATATATATGCATACGTTTGCGCGCCTCATTATGTTATTCCGTGTGAGGAATCAAAGTCATGAAGAGAAAATTTATAGTCATAGTTTCGTTTTTGCCATGACGTTACAGCTTCTGGTGTATGTGTGTGTGTGCGCATGTACCCCTATAGATTCCCTTTGACCAAGAAAAAAAAATTTTTTTTTGAAGAAACAAATCTACGGAAATAAAAACCACCTATCAAAACAACGACGGATACAACGTGTTCACTATGGAAGATACCAAGATGGCCTAGCAAGAATGTCTCATTCTAGTGTTAGGAAAAAAAGTTAGAAAAAAGCATGTGTGACGTCACAAGGTAAGTTGTGCGTTTGGCGTATGCATAGGGGAACGTTCTGATTGGCACACGTCTGTATACGGTTGTATCCAATGTGACTTCGTTTCTTGTCTTACTGTCAGTGCCAGCATCGCTGACACTGGCACTTCTCTCTCACCAAGTGAGTGTCATCGCCAAGCATGGATGCCTCATATTAGAAAGTGTAAGAAAAATGATAGAAAAAAAACTAGCATGACGTCACAAGGTATGGTGTGTGTTTTTCGGTGAGAATTTTGAAGATTGGTTTTTGACAAAAATCTACGGGTATGAAGGTCATGTTTTCAGAAAATAATAATAATACAAGATATATGAATAAAATAATAGTCTCTGTTAAACTTTAAAGAGAAATGAAATTTTTAAGATTGTTTAAAAAAAATGAAACTTTTAAGAATGTTTGAGGAGTGTCTAAAGTAAATAGGGTTTAAGGTTATTAATAATATATATATATATATATATATATATATATATATATATTATATATATATATATATATATATATATATATATATATATATATATATATATATATATATATATATATATATATATATTATATATATATATATATATATATATATATATATATATATATATATATATATATATATATATAATATATATATATATATATATATATATATATAAATATATTTCAAATTTTGAAGTTTGTTTTTTAAAAAAAAATCTACGGAAATGAGAGTCATGTTTTCAGAAAATCCATGAAGCTTATATATTTATCAGAAAAGTTACGGTTGTCATACACACATACACAGTTGATATGTTTGTGCATGCGCTCGCGCGTAAAACCTTAGTTACCATACCAGCAATAACAGCAACAAATGAGAAGTGAATATGTATGCGCTCCTGAGTAAAAACCTGGTTACCATGGCAACAACAACAACAACAACAAAAATAACAACAGTAACAACAAATGAGATGTGTATGTGCACAGCGTTTGCGCCCTCACTTCCGACACCACACGGATACTGCAGTCGGATACCCCATCCGGATATTGCCGCCGGATATCGCCGCCAGATAGGGGCTACTGCGAAGGGCACCTCCCCGCGGATATGAAAGAGAAAAACGACAACATCAAAGTCTACCCAAAATCGTGACGTCATCATTCAAAAGTAAAAAAAATGTGCGGGATGAATACAACTATTCGATTTTTCTAAGGAAAGTTCGTGTTGGCTCAGTGGTAGAGTCATGGATTTTAAATCAAGAGGCTGAGGTTCGAATTCCGCAAAAGTTTTAAGTTCGCTTCTGATAATTTCGTAAGAAGTTTGAGTTTCCAGTCAAGACGAAAAATTGGTTGGAAAATTCAAATTCAAGATGGCGTCAACATACACGTGATGGACTGAAGAAGAAGAAATCATGTGATGATGATGAAGAAAAATGGTGGAAAGAAGGGAAGAAAACACGTGACATGACGTCATCAAGAAGGAAGCCTGTGACTCTGGTTGACGGAACTAGCATCACTGGCTTGGGCTAGAATGGTGTCTAGCATGAAGGACATGTGCTAGAAGAACTATGACATCATCAGTAAGGGTGCCTTGCCCTCAGTTCAAAATGGTATTCCCCTTGGTGTATAGGAAGGGTGCCAAGGTTGCTGCAACCGGATTGGTCAACGGATATAGGAAGGGTGCCACGTGTTAGAAAGAGAGGGACAAGAGCTAGAAGAAAAGCTAGGAAATACCCTCAGGCTAGAATTTGAGGCACGTGCCGCACGTTGCGGCGGCAAGATCAAAGGGTTAAAAGGCAAAATAGGTAAGGGATTATCGGATTAACAAAATTAAATCAAAGATAATCGGATCAAGAGGATTAAAAACACCTCACGAAAGTACGTGATTTCCCCTCAGGGGGCATCAACCCCCAAAAAAGGCTTCATGAACGTATGTGGTTTTCCCTCACTTGGCACTGGCACTCCCCTCAGATGGCACCCTTCGTTATTCCCCCTTACTACTATTATAATAATAATTATAATAATAAGTTTCAGGAAAGGATGCTAAATTGCTACTGATTTTCCGAAGTAAAGACTCTACAACTAATTATGGAAAAGTTTTAAAATTAAATGATTTAAGAAAAACTGTTCAGTACCATTGAATACTTCCAAAATACGAAACAATAACTAGATATAATAGATATAATAATTTAGATATATTAAGATATCTTTGAAAATGAAAAGAGAAAAACTTATTTCAAATAGTTTTCATTTAAGTACAATATGTTTGGAAACTAATAAATGGGAAAAGTTTTAAAAAGTAGATTTAATTTTATCAACACTGTTGTGTCGTAAAATTCTACCACTACTACTACTACTACTACTACTACTACTACTAATAATAATAATAATAATAATAATAATAATAATAATAATAATAATAATAATAATAATAATAATAATAATAATAATAATAAAAAATAATAAAATGTAAAAAAAAAATAATAATAAAGTAAAAATAATAATAATAATAATATAGATCTTGATGCACACTGCAATTAAGTTTTAGTTTCAGGTAATCTGTAAGTCTAACTCACACTAAAACCTGAAAAGTTTGCATCATTCTGCAATGCCCATAATCTACTATAGCTACTTAATTACATGTTATCTTCCTCGAAAGATTTTAACAATTCAATAATTTCTTTCTTCACTCATCATGTGTTGGTGCTTAAATGATTTTAGTACACTTTATTTCACCCTGTCGGTAGGCCTTTAACCTAAGTAATAGTACTCCCTACTTTGTTCAATATTACCCTCGTTTCTAAGAATTATTTTTCGTATATAACTCATTGGGGAATTAACAAGAGACAAACCTATATCAACCAAAATTTGGATATTATTTTCAAATATAGATTAAGGAAACATGATCCAATGCACAGATACAAGAAAAAAAAGAAGTTTAGATTTTAAAGTTTTGTGACAGACTTTTTAGAAGGTTTGCGGTACAACTTGTACTACAGCAACAAATCGCAGAAATGCTGACTAACCAATGACCATGGGTCATAGAGAATGAATAGCTTTATTTTGCCCATACTGGCAATCTTATAAAAGATTTTCGAAATCTCTGTTGGAAAAGATGAAACCATTTGAAAGAACATTTGTTGAGGCAATTTGAACGATAACTAGAAAGTTGAGAGGGATGTGCTTTTATGGCACTGGTCTGATGTGTGCACGCTTTTAGCAGGAAGGAAGAACAAAGGTAATGAGCAGAGAATAAAATTTTTTCCAGGCCAAGGTTGAATCTGGAAAGCACAATATTTAAGAACAACAAGAGAAACGCTATTAGGACTGTACACCTTCTTAGTTTTAAACCAAAGAAAGAAGATATCTTGTCTAAAGAAGAAATTTTAATGTAAGCATAAATACTTCAAGAGATTGAAGAAGCAGGAACTGTTTTGGAATTGACAAGCCTCGAATTATATATTAACAATAGTTTCTGCAAAGAATTCAACTATAGAAGAAGATAAGAAAGCAAAAGAAAATAGAGGATAAAAGGACAATAAAATTATTATCTTTTCTGCTGACAAGAAGTTTTTACCCACTGAGAATAAATTGCACGAATTTGACAAGGAAAATAAGAAGCAGAAGGGTTGAAGGAAGCATCTCTGTGAAGCATTGCATTGTAACAGAGTTAAACAGAAAGGAAAGGAAAGATGTTAATGGAGGAATAACAAGTTCGCAGCTTCGAATCGCCACAAACGCTTCGTCACCAAAAGTGGAGTACTTTCATGTGACAGATTTAAAGTCATTGACAATAAATACAGAGAAAATAACGTGATGGAAAGAAAATGAAAAAAGGCACAAAGTTTATTATGTGAAGTTCATTTACAAGGTAATCAATGATTTAAGTAGCAGGTTACAACTTGTCAAGGTTGCTTTGAATAAGAAAATGGAAGGCTGGTTCATCAGCTGTATCTTAAAAACTTGAGGAAACTATCTGGCAAAGATGAACCTTGAAATGAAGACGAAAAGGGCTTCCATTTTGAAATTTAGGATACCTAATTGAGTAAGGAACAAACAGAAAAGGTGAATTTGTTCGTGGATTGGTAAAAGAATCTATAAGTTAAAAATTACGAAGAATTTCAAAATTGGAACTCGAGAACAGACAATGTCGTCCCTTCATTCGTACACCATCTGAATTTAGAAGAAAATGGAGGGTACAGAGAGTAATAATGGAGTTTGGATTAGTTAGGTTTTGTTTGTTAAAAACTTAAAGTCCAAGGAAGAGATGTGGGGCTTAACCAAGTGGCATATCGTATCTATTAAAAAAATAATAAATGGTGTTACTGCCTAAAGTAGTATGTTATAAAAAAAGAAAAGAAAGCCTACGAGATAAGACTATCAATACTCTTGTATAGATTCGAAAATGCACTGAATATATTTTCTGCGTGTGAGTATGTGTGTGTGAATATGCTCGGAAAGGGGCACACTATTGAGAGCTGGAGGGTAAAAGAATTGTCCTAACTCAAATTGAACTTCAATACTCCCAAATGAAGAAATATTACAACAGCACCGACGTCATTCCCTTGCACCTATTTGGTTATAAGACTTTTTAATTAAAATGTTTCTTTTTTTCCAAATTCAACACCCAAGCTCAAAACTTGAATTGTGTTTTAGACAGTTTTACTTTCAAGTTTTCTATTTTATATTTTTACAAATCTATTCTCTCTCTCTCTCTCTCTCTCGTTTGGTCTGCAATGTAGTAAAAATAAGGGGAATTAATTTTTTCAACCTATACTTTGTCGGAAATATCCCAAAACTGTCAGTCATATTTTCACATCAATAAAACTCTGAACAAAAATGTGAATCATCTTATTGATTAACTTTGGCCAGTTTTATTTCTGGGAGTCTCTCTCAAATTTATTTCAAATATAAATATCAATTAATTATATAGAAAACTTTGAGCTTTATAAAATATAAACTCTGAACTGTGTTTAAAAAATAAAAAAAACACACACACACTCGCACACGCACACAAACACCTAAACACACACACATATATTTTCTTAAAAAGTCTAAAGCCTATTTAATTATTATTTTTAGATTGTTGCTATAGTTAATATAGCTCAAAGTTCAGGTCTGAACAAAATCAATGAAAATCCATTTTGAAATGTTCTAAATTTCAGTCTTTATTCAGTATTCCAAAGGCACCAAATTTACAATAAATTAATATAAATTCTAGGGTTCTAGGAACATATTTCTGAAAATGATATATAAATTATTCAAAAATTATTATGAACCCCTGGGAAAATATTGCATATATTTTAATAATTCAAGGGTGTCTTACCCATGACAATAATCTATCTAATTCCTTAAAACTAAACCACACTCATAAGAATATTTCTTTGCCTATTTTAAAAATATTTCCCAAAATTAAAACAAAAAAACTATTGTGTATGTGAGTAGGTTTGAAAAATTTGGAAATTATAAGAATACCAAAAACCATAGATATATATAATTTGAAAATACTAGTTTATAAGTTCTAATGTAAAATAATAATTATAATAATTATTATTATTATTATTATTATTATTATTATTATTATTATTATTATTAGTTAGTAGTAGTAGTAGTAGTAGTAGCAGTAGCAGTAGTAATAGCAGTACTTATTATTATTATTATTATTATAATTATTATTATTATTATTATTATTATTATTATTATTATTATTATTATTATTATTATTATTATTATTATTATTATTATTATTATTATTATTATTATTATTAAAGAAGGCCAAAGTTAAAGTTCTTTCATATTGTAATAAGAATTTCCATCGCAACTGCAACTTATAGGCTATTTTGGAGGATTTTGGTCCGAAGATTAGGCTCATATTTTACGCTGATTTTAAATTAATTTTAGTATAAAGAGCACAAAAGCACGTCATACAAATTTCTTTTATATATATATATATATATATATATATATATATATATATATATATATATATATATATATATATATATATATATATATATATATATATATATATATATATATATATATATATATATATATGCTTCCTACGATGTTCCTAAATTCCCTGCCTATGCTAGACTTCCTAATATTGAGCCTCTTTCGAGTGATCTTCATTTTCAAGTTAGGAATATTGTACACAAACATTTTCGACAATGTAACTTTCTTAAATCCTTTATAAACAACAACTCAATCTATTTTAAGCTATTTTAAGCTATTTTAAGATTAAAGAAGGTATTTCTGTGTGCTTGGGGTCTTGCATCGTGTATAAATACAAGTGTACCGACTATTATGTCGACTTTGTGGGTCAGACCTGCGTACAACTGAAGATGCGAGCATTCAAAAACATCCGGAATATTCAACTATCAGACATCATTCTAATCTCACTAAACATCCTATATCTCTCAGAATTTTCTATCCTCCAAAATGCTTCTAATGACGAAGAGCTAAAAATTTTTGAATCTTTATATATAAAAACAATTAACCCCACTCTTAAAACCAAAAATTCCTCTTTCTCACTTCTAATTGCTTCATCTTCTTTCATTCTTCTTTCCTTTTCTCATTTTGTCATGTCTATTTTTTCATCCCTCATTTATGTTTCTCTACTTTTGTTAACATTTCTTTTATGTTTAAAACTGCCATTTTTGAATTCTGAAGTTTCACTATTTAAAAATAAAATAAATAAAAAAATAAATTTAGTACAATATTTTTTGTAATATTAAAATTTTGTTCATCCTATTTTCAGAATTGAAGATGTAGTGTAATAAATACGAAGCGTTCGCATTAAAATGAATTTATCTGTTTTCTTCGCAAGTTAGTTTATATATATATATATATATATATATATATATATATATATATATATATATATATATATATATATATATATATATATATATATATATATTATATATATATATATATATATATATATATATATATATTGAATATTATTAAATTTAAAGAAGTTGGTGTGAAGTTAATGTCGTCCTTTTATTTTCTAAAATTAAACTATTGAAATCAACACTGCAAGATTTTGGCCTACACGACTTAAAATTTATTCAGAAGAGGTTGGGTTTCATTGCGGGCTTCCAAATCTAACAGTTACAAATTTCTTCTCACAGAATTTCTGTCATAGAAAACAAAGGGAAGTTGTTGCCACAGGCCCAGCAAGCCGGCTACGTAAAATTGAAGTTGCTCAAGTAACCAAGGCTGATCTTCGCACAGGATCTAACAAGATTCTGGAGGAGTAGCACCTGACAGGTATCAGCCTACCAGGTTGGACGGTGATGATGATGATGATGATGATGATGATGATGATGATGATGATGATGATGATATAATATATATATATATATATATATATATATATATATATATATATATATATATATATATATATATATATATATATATATATATATATATATATATATATATATATATATATATATATATATATATATATATATATATATATATATATATATATATATACTCATCACAGTCTACCAAATTACTGTAGGGTGGTGTCATTAGTGGATCCATAATCCTTAAATAATTTTAACTATTCTAAGTGTTTTTTAATCCTCCAAGAGGCTTTCTTGTCAGTCTTGTTTCATCATCCAAGCTAATGTGCTCTATTGTTAAAATATCTTTTACCACATCAAGGCACACCAATTTACGCTTGTCTCTTTCCTTGTTACGTATTACTTAAGACATTAAAACGTTCTTGTCAATCTCTCATCATTAAATTTAAGCATGTTGTCCATATCGTGTCAGTTCCTTTTCTGTTTGATATTTTCACCAAACATATCTTCTAGTAGCACATACTATTATCCTTTCATTTCGTTATCATATCGTTTGTCTTCACACTACGAACATTTCGTAAGTCTTTCCAAAACCATGGTTCTTTTCTTTAAACTTAAAATTTAATCTTTACGTCTCACAATCATACGTAATAGTTGGCACAAATATATGCTCCAGCAAATTCATTTTTACCTTCTTTTATAAAGTTTTTCCTCTGTCTCTGTCTCTGCCTCTGCCTCTCTGTCTGTCTGTCTGTCTCTCTGTCGCTCTCTCTCTCTCTCTCTCTCAACATTTCTCGAAGACTTCCTTACAATCTTTCACCCTCTTAAATTCCTAAAAAATATAGTTACAGCTATGGTTTGACCTTTCACCTTTCTTCCTTCTAAGCTGGAATGCCCTTCCATGTCATAGAGTTTTGCATTATTATTTTTATATTTTTACTCTTATCAGAATTAATTTTTAGTTCTTCCCTTTGACTCACTTGTTCAAACCATAGCATCAAATCACTGAATTTTTCTTCTGAATCAGTCATTAACTCAGCATAATCTGCAAATAATTAAAAGCTCATCTCTAAATAATTTTTTTTCATTCTTGATGTCTTAATCTTTAATTTGTTTACTCTAAAAAAAAGAGTATCTTCCTTTTCTTTTCTTACGGCGTTTAGTAATTCATTAAAATGTGCTTCCTATCTTTTCTTGACTTCCGTAACCTTCTGAACTACATTCCCATCTTACACAGTTCAGAACTCATTCCTTTTGTTTCAAATTTTATAAACTTCCAAACGAGTTTAGTTCTTTCCTAATAATTTGCAACTGTCTTTCTTTTTGTTTGCAGCTCTCAATATTTCTTTTAAACTTCATTTCGCTAATCTTGTATCTCTCTCATGTTGTCACCTTAACTGGCAATTAGTGGCTAAATACACTAAAAAAAAATTTTTTTTTACTTTTAATAAAGAGATTCATTCAACAATTAATTAAATGTTTTCCATTCCGAATTGCACTCCTTTTCACTTTCTTTCACTAATGTTCATTTTTTCAGTTAATATCCTTTTATATTCTGTTAAATATTCTACTCTTGTAACTTTCACACTTCAGCTATATTCCAATAATTTTTCCCATCTCAGTTTTACCGTCAACATTCTTTTATCAAATAGTGACCTCTAACCTTTTCCTCCAGAGGATATATAAAAAATGATACGAAGTGTGATAAAAAAATCCTAACGAATGCTACCACTGAGAGTCATCTAGCTGGAAGAGGTGACAAGTTTAAACGTGTTAAGTCCAATCAATTATCTACGGAATTTTTGAATTTTTTTTTAAAGATTGCTGTAAAAATGGATAATGTCCGAACAAGATGAGATAGAATGTGCCCATTTTAATAGATTCCAATGTTTGAGCAACTTCAAATTCGAACTTTTTTTTCGAAAAGTTTAAGATAAAACTTTTGCGCAAGTGATATGATTAAAAAAAAAAAAAAAAAAAAAAAAAAACACACACACACATATACACAGTTCAGATTTCTCATCCGAAATATCCCCTTTCACAAAAATAAAAAATCGTGATTTTTAACGACTTGAAGAAACTGTACCATGGCAATTTGCATTTAAAGACACAAGTGAACCCTCTCTCAATATTATAAAAGTGTATTAAAATTTTATTCTAGAATTCACGGTACTTTTTGATCACTTCACTCCCCGAATATATATATATATATATATAATATATATATATATATATATATATATATATATATATATATATATATATATATATATATATATATATATATATATATATATATATATATATATATATATATATATATAATTGTGAAAGGAACCATTATTTTATAGAGACTTTTTGAGATTGCAAAAGGAAATGTAATTGACGATGTAAATATTCAAGGTCATGACGTCATTAAATTGGTTAAAAGTTTTCTTTATCTATGAAAGATTTTAAAAATGAAAAGAAACACTTTTGAAATTATAATCGGAAGATTTTGCCTAAAGTTTATCAAACAGAGTGAAAGGAAAGCAGATTTTTTCTCCGATTATAATATCTGGAAAACATGACAATATTTTATCTTTGTGTTTGGCTTTATCGGAAATCTTTATTTAAGATAAGTTAAAATAATGGAAAGAAATAATTCGACAGAATCGACTTTACACATTACAGAACTTAAAAAATTCGGTTTTTTAAGAGCTTATTTTGGCTACACATTCTAGCAACTTGCAGAGACCAACGAGATTGCAATTTAAATTAAGAGATAAAAATATAAAAATGGATCTCGTTAAAAGAATCAAAAGGATATTATGAACATTTCAAGAATTAAAATACGAAGATTAATTAATGTCTCGTTGAGCATTTCAACATTTAACTGTTGTCAGTTAAAGTTCTTGCATTAAGATTTCACTATATATATATATATATATATATATATATATATATATATATATATATATATATATATATATATATATATATATATATATATATATATATATATATATATATATATATATATATATATATATATATATATATATATATATATATATATATATATATATATATATATATATATATATATATATATATATATATATATATATATATATATATATATATAATATATATATATATATATATATATATATATATATATATATATATATATATATATATATATATATATATATATATATATATATATAGTATATATATATATATATATATATATATATATATATATATATATATATATATATATATATATATATATATATATATATATATATATATATATATATATATATATATATATATATATATATATATATATATATATATATATATATATATATATATATATAAGTGGTGTGGGAAAGAATGAGTTACCAAAGTGAACTAAAAATTAGTAGAATATTAAAAAGAAATAATCCCAATCTTAAACTGGTTTTTAATAATAACTACAAAATGGCAATTTTGCAAGTCTAAGGAAAGACTTCTTGCACCTTTTTGCTAATAAGTGATATATAAATACAATTGTGGTATTTGTGATGCTGCCTATATTGGAAAAACAATTTGAAGTCTTTCACAGAAGTGTTTGCTTCTGAACTCTGAAGCAGCTGCATTATCAGTTAACACTCATTCTTTCCCAGTTAAATCATCCAATAATAGATTCAAGTTTTAAAATTTTGGATTTTGAGCATGAGTTGGACCTCCATTTGCTCGAATCTTTAAATAATTGACATCACAAACCTAAATTAAATGAAAATTTTGAATTCTGATAATATTATAAATTTGAAGAGAGATTTCGACATTAGATAGAAGTTATATATATATATATATATATATATATATATTATAATATATATATATATTATAATATATATATATATATATATATATATATATATATATATAATGCCAGTAGGACCATATTTTATTCACCTCACGTGTCCTCAGAACTAAAATTTTTAAACAAGAGGGACTCTCACATCGCACTTCTCTTCCGCTAACAACTCCTACCTTTTCTAACATTCGTTCCCACTCACAATCTTCCTCTCACTTCTTCCCTCTTCCTCAATATTTTTCTATTTTAGATAATAACTCTGACCATTCATCTCTACTTATTTTAGAATCTTATATATATATATTTCCAAATTAAAACCAGAAATAAACAACAACCAAGTTATCAAGTCCGTAATATATAACCCAATCTTAACTATTTATCCTATTTTGGTAAATTTCTCATATTTGTCCTCTTATTCTCAAGTTTGGAGTTTTCCGTTTATTCTACATCCCAATATTCATTGTATAGGTTAATTATTTACCTTCTCTGTCATCTCTTTTTCCAGGTAATTATTAATTTATTCAGGTTACTTCTTTATTCTCTTTTTTCTTCCTACTTCTTTTTCCTTTTTCTTTTTCCTCTATCTTTTATTTCTCCTTTGAACTTTCTCTTTCTATTCTTATATTTATTTTCTATTTTTTGTTTTATTATTTTTTATTTTTGTCCTTTTGTTTCCCAACACCAATCAACTAAATTTTCTTTTCTCTGTCAAATCTTCACTTTTTCAATATTATCAGTCCGTCACTACTCACAGTTTATTATAACTTACAAATTTTCATCAGTGTTCTCTTTTATATATTTGGTTAAGGTTTTAATTCACCATTAATATTTATTATTATTTTTTACTTACTCATTGTTGTGTTTATTGTTAGGGTGGTTTATTGCGTCTCATGTTTAGAATTTTTAATTTCTTTGAGTTCTTGAAAATGATTTAAAAGTAAATCGAAACGTCGAAATTTTAATTTGTAATTTATAACTATTTAATAATTAAATTAAATTAATTTTTGTTGCATTCTTTCTTTTATTTACTGTGTTTTCTTATATATATATATATATATATATATATATAATATATATATATATATATATATATATATATATATATATATATATATATATATATATATATATATATATTATATATATATATATATAATAATATATATATATATATATATATATATATATATATATATATATATATATATATTTAATCTCATTTAATTAAGTTGTCAAGAAGAAGCAAATAAATTATAAATAGAGGATCGATGATCAATATGGAATATTCAGACTCTTGGAATTATCTTCTCCGATGCAATTAATTAATTAATTAATTAATTAATTAATTAATTAATTAATGTTATAAAACACTTATTTAATTAAAAAAGATTCAAGAAAATTGTTTATTTATGAAAAAGTATTTTAATTTGTGAAATTGCAACTGATTTTTCTCATCATTTGATAAATTATTTCAATTTATTTATTTATTTATTTATTTATTTTTAGCTCGAAAAAAATGAAATTTTTATTCAATAAATTTGTTGTTGGGAAATTTCTTCAATAAAATTAAATTTCCTAAATGAAACGTGAAAAACGTTTTTCTACAAATGAGATCTTATCATTCAGAGGATGATTGGGAACCTCTCCATACACTTTTACACATTCACACACACTCTTATATATATATATATATATATATATATATATATATATATATATATATATATATATATATATATATTATATATATATATATATATATATATAATATATATATATATATATATATATATATATAATATATATATTATATATATATATATCAGAGATAAGATTTTAAGAATTAAGGTGTTTCCAAATTTTCCTGTTAAGGATAGATTCGAAAACTTTAGAAAGAACGGAGGTTAAAGAAATGGGACAATAGTTGGAGGGTTGAGAGGGATCCCCCTTCTTCGCAAAGGTTGAATTAGTGCACGTTTCCAGCAAGAAGGAAGATTGAAGTAAAACGGCAAATAGTTTACCAAGACAGGGTGCAAGCTCGGAAGCACAAGTTTTGAGAACCACAGGAGGAATAACATCAGGACCATACGTCTTCTTAGTGTTAACCTCAAAGAGAGAGCAGAAATGATATCTTTAGAACAAATTACAATTTTAGGCATAAATGACTTTTAGGAGGTTGAAGGAGGAGGAATAGATCCGGAATCGTCTAAGGTAGAGTCTGTGGCAAAAGTATGAGCGATGAGTTCAGCTTTAGTAGAAGGTAAAATGGCAGTTGTGCCACCAGAAGAAACTAGAGGAGGGAAAGAGGAAGAAGTAAAGTTAGAGTTGACATTTTTTAGCAAAATGCTAGAAAGGGCGAGAGGAAGAGGAACCAGAAAGATTATTGAATTTACAGCGGAAGAAAGAGTTTTTGGTATCTCG
>SEYY01015814.1:147500-150000 GCA_009176605.1 Armadillidium nasatum | reverse complement strand
GACATTCATCTTGGATGACGCCTGTTGCCACTCCAGGAAGTCGTTTGGTTGCTGTTCTGCCAATGCCCTGCAATTGTGTCTATTTGCATATCCACATATCCATATCATTGAACAACATCTTCTACATCAAAGTTTTATTGCTCACAACATCTAGTAGGTCATAACGTCTAACTTTTCGGACTGCACAGTCCTCAGTTTCAAATTTATGTAAAATACGAAGGTCAATGTGCACGTTTCTTCAGTTTGTATCCACGCGAGGATTCTTCATTCAGTACTTTGTGCGATACTATTTCTCAACTAAGTCTTCAGGTAGATGGTTGGTGCCTCTGTGTGATCACCTCCGTATTCTTAAAACAGTTTCTTCTGTTACGCTCTGTCTCGCAGGACGGTTCTCGTTATGAACACTAACACTTCTCTGAAATTTATTGACCACAGATTTAATAGCCACTCCTGCTGAGGCTGGTTATCTGAATTTTAGGAAAAATTTTGTAAGGAACTCTTCATAAGTCATTCTCCGAATTCGTGCACAGACAATGACTGTTATTTTATTTTATTTTTTTTCCTACTGTCATCTTTCTTTCAAATTACCTTAAATAAAAGGTAATTTGCAATCATATAACGATTTCCCATAACTGAGTAGCGATTTGAATACATATATATATATATATATATATATATATATATATATATATATATATATATATATATATATATATATATATATATATATATATATATATATATATATATATATATATATATATATATATATAATATTTTTTTTTATTTTTTTTTTTTTTTTATTTATTATTTTTAATTATTATATATATATATTATTAATTTAAATAATAAAAATAAAAAAAAAAAAAAAAAAAAAAAAAAATAAATAAAAAAAAAAATTTTTAAATTTTTTTTTTTTATTTTTTAAATTTATTTTTTGTTAAAAAAATAAATTAAAATAAAAAACAAGATAAATAAATCATAAACAATTGAATCAAAGAAATATTATAAACATTTTTAAAAGTGTTATCTTTTTAAACTATTTAATTATTTAAATATTTTAAATAATGATTTTTATTTATAAAATTATAAAAAAAAGGATTACAATATGAAAACAGTTCAAAAATATAAAGATAAATGAAATTTATAGTCGTAAATTAAAATCAAAGTTTGCCTAATAAACTTGCAACTCGACTCACATTCATGCTTCAACACGTTTCCAAGTTTCTAAACTTGCCAAATATGTTTAAAAAAAAATTTTTTTTTTCTTTGTATAACTTCGTACATTTCAAATAATGAACGATTTATACTAAAAATATACTCTGCTTGAAAATGTATACTAAATCGAGTTTTTATGTTTTAAAATAAATTTAAAAAAGAAAATTATACATTAAGTGTAGCAGTGTGCTTTATTGATCTGATGTGTCTGTTTCGTTTTTAAGCCAATCATTTTCAGATTCACTTCGATCTTTTGTGTACAATTTTTTCTAGAATAAGAAAAGTTAAATTAAATATATGAATATGGATTACTATTCTATCATGAATACATTTACTATATACTCATTATTAAAAAGAGTCCCCTCCCCAATAAAAAAATAAATAAATAAATAAATCGTACAAAATGGCTAAATGTAATGAATTACTGATATATTCGTTTAATTCTTAGAATATCGGTATATTCCCATATGAGTGGGAAGTATCGATAGGATTTTTACTACCTAAAATACTATCGTTGTTCCTTTGAAATACGCAGGCAGAGTTGCAATCACTTTGAGTGAGTATCTAGTCAATGGTGTGAAGTGTCCATTTGAAAAAAGGATTTATTTATTTATTTATTTATTTATTTATTTATTTATTTATTTTTTTGTAACATAAAAGTTAGATTTAATAGACTAGAGAAGTGATTTTCCACCGGGATGTTACATCAAATAGTTGATGTTGTCGTGAATATTAATAAAATATGAAAAGAAATTGACAAATGAAGGTAAGGGAAATAAATTTAATTTTGTTATTTAGAAAGGATGATATGTTTTAACTATATATAAAACTTCAGATGGAGTTGTAGTTATTCAATATTTATGCAAATCATTTTGCGCATTTTAATGTATTATTACCAGTAATATAAAGGTTGAAAAACTATTTTATATATATACTACGGAAAAATATTATTAGTTTCTATGAATAGTGTGTTTTAAAGTTACGAGCACGTGATCACAATATAGTTTATGTTAGATTTTTGAAGTGCAAAATTAAAACAACATAGCCAATTCTTTGACCTATTTAAAATAAGTCGCCCCCGGGTGGGCTCGAACCACCAACCTTTCGGTTAACAGCCGAACGCGCTAACCGATTGCGCCACGGAGGCGGAATGACGTTATGAAAAAAATATTTAATCAAATTCTAAGTTTTAGTTGGAAATACTTTGAAAATTAAATTAAATTTATTTTACTAAGATATATTAGGTTAAAGTTGCTCCCCATCCAAAATAAAATCCACAATA
>SEYY01015814.1:137500-145000 GCA_009176605.1 Armadillidium nasatum | reverse complement strand
TGATTTCCCTGCTTTGAATTCTCTTTTACTGGCGCTGGAGCTTGCTGGTGAGCACAAATATACTCTTGCCAGTGTACCTAGTGTAAGGGGAGATCATTCTTGTTTGCCTTCCAGAAGGCAATAGAGTCATCATTGATGTTAATTTTTTTTTCATTTTCATATATTTATTCAACCATTGTCTAGATATACTTAGTCTGTGATTCAACTCAGTCAGAGCAGACTCGGTTAAATTCGGACATAGTCCTGTATGGGCTTCTGAATCATCGGAGTCCTCAAGGACTACATCCTACGAAGATGAGAATCCAGAAGATTTAGGTTCCTGAAAATTTTTAAATTTTCGGTACTTGAAGTCTTTAAAACTTAATTTAAGTTTGATTTATTTATACGTAATGTCGTATTTCGTAAAGAATACTCTACTGGGTGATCTTCTTTCTCTTTTCCCTGACCCCCCCTGACCCCCCTGACCCTCCCTGACCCTGGGTCCTCTTCTTTACGATATTTCTGTGAATCTTTTACTGTGACTCTAGACATATCAAAAAGCCTTCGATAAAGCCTGACATAAAACATGGATTTCTAAATTCCCTCTTTCGGTATCTGTCAATCTCTCTGTGGCCGTCTTTTTTTTTTATTTCTTTCCCGGTCGTTCTATAGCAGTTTGGTAGACGGTCACCGGTCATCCTTTAAATCTATTAATAGTGGTGTTCAGTCACCAAATCTTTCACAGTTTTTTCATTACTGACTTTCTTTCACTTCATTACTAATATACTCCTATGACCGACGACCCTATTTTCCATTACTATTTTCATTTTGAAGTTCGTCCCACTTAACAGAAATTAATTATTGCTAGGATGATAGCCCTGGAGCAACTAACCTCTGATGTTTCTTGAATTTCTTAATAGAACAGAGAAAACATAGTTGTTTTCAGTGTCTCAGAAACTCACTTCCTCGGTCTTTCTACTCGACATAATATTCCACAAACCTATGACATCTTCGAAAGCTCAACTCAAACTTAATATTCTAGATGCATCTTTTTTCTCGTGATCTTTCTTGGGAGGATCGCATTATTTCTCTTTCAAAATAAGTTTCTAAGAGATTGGGTGTTTTGAAGTGATTTTGAAATTTCTTCATACCACTTCAGTTCCTTGCTTTTTATTGGGGGATTGTTCGTCCGTGTATGGAGCGGGTTCATTCGCACAGCTCTCCTTGAAAAGGTTGAATGTAAGGATTTTCGTCTTTTTTTAACTATTTTGCTCTTATTAACTTTCTCAGTACCTTTTTCTGCTGTTACGTCAACCTAAATATAATCGCAATTACAACGGACACTACTCTTCTGAACTCTTCTACAATTAGAAGGGCTCGTACGAAACGCCTAACTGAACAGTCTCACCCTTTTTTCCTACTCTCTGACCTTAACTGCTATTTTCCATGTACTCTGTTTATAAAGTCTGAAACTTATTCCCATTATCTATTTTCACAACTTCCTTTGACATACACAGTTTTAAATAACCTATATCGAGCATGTTGGCTTTCAGTTTAACCCATCGGAGACTTTCCCAACTCTAGTGGTGATTGGTAGGCCTCTGGTTTTTGTCAGCCAGAGGATATATATATATATATATATATATATATATATATATATATATATATATATATATATATATATATATATATATATATATATATATATATATATATATATATATATATATATATATATATATATAATATATATATATATATATATATATATATATATATATATATATATATGTCGAATAAGTGGAACTCGAAATTACTTTTGATTTTATTATAAGTGGATTCAGATTCGGATTCGAGAAATTGTAAAATTACATGGATTCGGATTCGATTCGCATTCGATGGTTCTGGATTCGGATTCGGATTCGGATTCAGATTCGATAAATTCCAAAACTAGCTGATCGAAATCGATAAATTCAAAAAATATCCGGATTCGGATTAGAAGGTTGCCGGATTCGCACATATATATATATATATATATATATATATATATATATATATATATATATATATATATATATATATATATATATATATATATATATATATATATATATATATATATATATATATATATATATATATATATATATATATATATATATATATATATATATATATATTATATAATTATATTTTACTGCAACAAATTCTAAATTTACATTTTCTTTTATTTAGTAGAAAACGAATATTTAGTATTATACAAAAGGCAATACTATTTCATAATTGGAAGTAATTATTTAATATTTTTTTGTCGTATTTAATGAATAAATATAATCAAATGAATGAATAAATAAATAAAAAATAAATAAAAAAAAAAGATTTTTTTTTAATTTTTTTTTTTTTTTTTTTATTTTTTTATTTTCTATTTTAGTATTATTACTTTCGTTTTTAATTTATAACTACTAAATTTTTTTTTCATTTACTGTACTCGAAAAGTTATTTTATTAATTAGATGTTTAAAATATTATTATTATTATGATTATTGTTGAAATAATGAGAAAGGGATATTTTTGTGGAAAACGTAAACATATTAATATTTTATAATTAAAATAATAATAATAAAAATAAATAAATAAATAAAATAACGAGATTTTTAAAGAAATTTTTAACATCTACAATTGAATATTTTTTATTTATTTGTCTCAATTGTGTTCAGAGTTCCTATCTCAAATCTGTTTTTTTAAGTTCCAATGTCAAACTTCGTCAGCCAGTTATGAGATCTCATTAATGACAGTCTTACTGTCAAAGTAGACAGCAAAAGTTTTCAAGTTTTACTAAATTACTTAATAGCTATGCAAACTAAAGGAAAACGTATTTATTTATTCAAAATAGGCTAAGAAATGTTATAATAATGAAACGGAATCTTTTAATTCCTACTTTGCTACTTATCTGTTAAAATAGAAGAATATGGCCTAGGAATAAGGCCTATATAATAATCATGGTAAAAAAAAATATATAATAAAAAAAAATTTATTAAAATAATTCACATATATATTCATTAAAAATTAACAGTAGAATCAGGTTACAAAACTGACAATTTGGGAGATTGTCATATATTTATTGATAAAAACAAGGTTGGAATAGATGCCCATCCCACAAATGGGATATATATATATATATATATATATATATATATATATATATATATATATATATATATATATATATATATATATATATATATATATATATATATATATATATATATATATATATATATATATATATATATATATATATGAAAATCTTGCTAATTTTAAAAATAAATATTACTATATACATATAATACAAGTAGCAAAAAATAATACGGTTATTGCACATGTATATACGTTGTAACATACATACAAAATGTCTATACACGCCAGCACAAACACACACATACATACGGACATTATATATAAACAAATGAAACTAAAATGGATTAATCTCTTCAAACTAAACTGAAAATAATGCTTGATTAATCTCTTCAACGCTAAACTGAAAGTGATGTTTGACTCATCTCTTCAAACTAAACTGAAAGTGATGTTTGATTAATCTCTTCAAACTAAACAGAAAGTGATGTTTGATTAATCTCTTCAACGCTAAAGTAAAAGTGATGTTTGATTAATCTCTTCAACGCTAAACTGAAAGTGATGTTTGACTCATCTCTTCAAACTAAACAGAAAGTGATGTTTGATTAATCTCTTCAAACTAAACAGAAAGTGATGTTTGATTAATCTCTTCAACGCTAAACTGAAAGTGATGTTTGACTCATCTCTTCAAACTAAAAAGAAAGTGATGTTTGATTAATCTTTTCAAACTAAACTGAAAGTGGAAGTATCTCCAAACAAGATGTTGGAGGAGGTTAACTAGGTAAGCATAAAAAAATGATAATGGATTTAAATGAGATATGTAAAGACTTAAGTATATTGATATTAAAATGAGAAGTGAAGATGTTCTTTGAGATCCGACGCTACTTAAAGATATTCTGGAACATTGTGCCGGTTTTGATGTTTCTTAATTCTCCCAAGGATGTCTCAGCTCCAACACAAAAATGATATTCACCAGCTGGGATGCCAGGGTATACTCTCTCTCTAACCGTATATGGAAGTGTTTCTTTCAGGAGTGTTACCCCATTTGTAGCATTTGTTAACGTCACTGGAAACCCAGCTACATCCTCTCTAGTAGTAACATACCACGACATCTTTAAAGGACGTACCATTTTGTTAGCTCCAGGTTTTAAATAACGGAATTTGGCGTCAGGCGTTGCTTGGAAGTTGGGATCATCGAAGTCTCTACGATCGGAACATTTAAGTTCAGTTTCACTAATGTGAGGTAAAGTCCTATTGGCTAACGAGATCGGAGTCTTGCACAGAACATCATCAAAATCAGTCTTGTTGAGGAACTTAGATAGCCAAGATTTGAGAGGTCGCAGGACGCAAGTACAATCAAGAGGGTTTCCATTGTATCTAAAATTAAAAAAAAAAAATTATTCCTATTCAAAATCTTATAACAAGATAGGTAAGTAAAACTTTTATTACTATTATTATATATATATATATATATATATATATATATATATATATATATATATATATATATATATATATATATATATATATATATATATATATATATATATATATATATATATATATATATATATATATAAATTGGTTTATCAAGTAATAATAAATTATATTTGCTAAATTTAAAAAAAAAAAAAACTGCATAAATTTAAATTTCAAATTTCTCGTAGTGTTTCACAACTATTTCTATTTTAAACCATTGGTGCAAAATCAGTAAGAAAGGTTCCCCTTACATAACAGACATGCACTGTAGGGAAACAGAGAAGGAAGCAGTTTTGCCCCAATCATACCAATCCAACCTTGGTCTCGTATGGACTATTCTAACCTAGTTTCTTAATCATTCTCCCAGCCCCCCTCCTTCCCTCTTGATGTGAATCACCCAATTACGCTTAATTAGCGTGCATATGAGATTTAAAAATACTTGACTTTTAGAACGATTTTAGTTTTAGTTTTAATCCACAAGGAAATATATTTTTTTTATACCAAAAGTTTTTACATTTTGATTTATATAACAGACATGAACATTATATATAATTTAGTATAATACAAAGGCAATACTATTTCATAATTGGAAGTAACTTTAATATTTAATGAAAAAATAAACAAGCAAATTAATAAATAAATAAATAAATAAAAATATAATTAAAACGTTAATGTACATAATTTAAATAATTTTTTATAGTATTTTCTATTTTTAGTATTATTACTTTCGTTTTTAATTTATAACTACTTAAATTTTATTTTTTCATTTACTGTATTCGAAAAATTATTATACTTATTAGATGTTTAAAATATCTTACCTTATAACAGTTCCATTTACAGCTTTCCACACAAATTCTGGATAATATTCCGTCAGCTGATTATCTCGAAGATCCACTACTGATATGTTAACATTGGATACAATTACTTCAGCAGGAATTGATACAAACCTATTGTTTTGAAGGTAGATTTCTCTCAGTGAAAGTCCTCTACCAAATACTCCAACACTAAGAGCATCTAAATCATTGTAAGAGAGATCGATGACCTCCAATTTTGTTAAATTACCAAGAACTCCTGGTCGAATTTCATTCAAAATATTATGAGAGATGTTCAATTTTTTAACTTTCTGAAGACCAAACAAAAGATTTTTATGTAACACTGGGATGGTATTAAAGCTAAGATCCACGTTTTCAACATTGTATGGAATATACTTGTGGTAAGGGAACATTTTTTTGCTAACAATTTCAAACAGATTGTGAGAAATATTTATATTTTTAACAGATCTCAAATCATCAAATAGACCATGGGTGTTATTGTCAATCTTCTTTAAATAATTATAAGAAAGGTCAATATTTCTAAGTGAAACCAGACCCCGGAAAGCGTCATTTGGGATATGATGTAAATTATTGTTAGACATATTCAATGTTATCAATTGTAACAACCCTTCAAAGGCTTGCTTACTAACGTTTGTTACTCCGTTGAAAGATAAATTAATATCAAATATTGTTGGAAGTCTACCGAAGGCGCTTCTACTTAAAGTTGTTACGTTATTGTGTTCCATATTTAGGTATTGCAAGGTTTGCATTTCACTTAAAGCCTGCCAGGGAGGTTCATGTATTGAATTATTACTAAGATCAAGATTTCTTAATGAATTCAAATGTTGAAACGTTCCCGAACCTATAGAATCCCCTAAATTATTGTTGGCAAGATCTAAATATAATAAAGCATTCATAATTGGCCATGTTGAATGCGGTTTGATGTATGAAATATTATTATTTTTTAAATTAAGACTATTTAGAGATTGAGGAAGTCTGAATATAGCACTGATATTATTATCGTTGAGTATGAGGTCTCTAATAGAGTTTAGATCAGCAAACATACCATTTGAGATGGACCCTATTTTATTATGAGAAATATCCTAACATTAAGAGTGTTGGCAAAGGATCCAAAAATACCACCAAACAGTTTAGTAAGATTATTATGACTCAAATAGATATTTCGTAAACTAAACAAATTGGCGAATACCGCTCTCCCAATTTCCTCAATTTGGCAGTATCTACCATCAATAGTGTGAAGCTCGTAAAGTTTAGGAAACGTATTTCTTGGTATTCTTTTTAGTGGATTGTAACTTACGTTAAGAATTTTCAGCCCGTGGAAATGGAAAGGAAGTTTAGACAAGTCAGATATATTGTTAAATTCTAGTCTCCACTCTGTCATGTAACTGGACCTTTCTCCAGGGAATGCCTGCTTCTGTATTTCGGTAATATGATTATAACTCATGTCCAAAACGGTTATATTGACGGTGTTGACAAAAGATTCATTTTCAAAAGTAGCCAGTAAATTGTGACTAATATTAATCTTAACGAAGTACAAATCTTTAAAACCATTTTGCTTTACTGTCGTAATTTGATTTTCAGCTACGTTGATATGTTCGCAATATTGAAAATCTTGAAACATTTGAGTGTCTATCGCTGTTAAATTATTTCGAGATAAATCTAGAGTACCAATACGTCGCATGTTGCTGAAGGCGGATCGACCAACCTATATATATATATATATATATATATATATATATATATATATATATATATATATATATATATATATATATATATATATATATATATATATATATATATATATATATATATATATATATATATATATATATATATATTCTTACAAGATGTAAAACAACTATATAACTTATAACAATCATTTTATGATATAAAATTTTCATTATTACAAGACAAATAATAATAATAATAATAATAATAATAATAATAATAATAATAATAATAATAATAATAATAATAATAATAATAATAATAATAATACCTTTGAAATTTTATTATCCGAGAGGTAAAGCCTTCTAAGAGCTCTGAGGGTACGAAAAGTATTGGAGGGGACTTCT
>SEYY01015814.1:127500-130000 GCA_009176605.1 Armadillidium nasatum | reverse complement strand
CTATCTCATAAAAGGATTAATATTAACATATAAATGTTAATTTTCAATTTTTATACTCGTGATAAATCGCAAATAATTTTTAAATTAAATACATGAGTAAAGAGAAATGGCAAATAAAATGACAGAAATCAAGAAGAGAGAGAGAGAGAGAGAGAGAGAGAGAGAGAGAGAGAGAGAGAGAGAGAGAGAGAGAGAGAGAGAGAGAGAGAGAGAGAGAGAAGGGGGGTGAAAGGAAGGGGAAAGAGGAAGCAAGAAGGAAAATAAATATATATATATATATATATATATATATATATATATATATATATATATATATATATATATATATATATATATATATATATATATATATATATATATATATATATATATATTGAAAATATAATTTATTTATTTATTACTTAGACTTTAAGTACGAAACTTTCAAAATTATTATTATTACATAATAGAAGTTAAAGTATTAATATTTTGTTTATATTATAATTACTATTATTGTTAATAATAGTAGTAAAACCAATATTATTTGATATTATTATTATTATAACTACTGCTTACTATTTTATTTGATATTATTCCTATTTTACTCTTATATTTTTCCTACATTATTATTATTATTATTAATATAAATAATTAATTTCCCAGTTTTTCTAAGCTTCCTCATATTTATAATAAATTATTATTATTATTTAGAATCATTTGATATCAAGTTCTTCATAGATTTTATTTATAATTTTATTAATAATTGTTTTTGATATTTTATTTTTATTATTTTTATTATTATTATTATTAAGTAGTTATCCAACATTTTCTGAGATCAAAATGTTTACTACTTTTTTCCAGCAAGGTTTCCAAAAGGTATACGGGTATATATATCCTGTTTTTAATATTTAGTCCGATATTTCCTTAATATATATATATATATATATATATATATATATATATATATATATATATATATATATATATATATATATATATATATATATATATATATATATATATATATATATATATATATATATATATATATATAAATAATAAAGGGAACCACTATATAAAACGATAAAAGATAAAACACTAAGACGTTTTAACAAAGAATTAAAACGAAAATAAATAGAGATAGGTTAAAACATGGGCATTACGTTTCGAAGTTATTTACCTTCTAGAGGCGTTCGAATAAGGAAGCTAAATAACTTCGAAACGTAATGCCCATGTTTTAACCTATCTCTATTTATTTTCGTTTTAATTCTTTGTTAAAACGTCTTAGTGTTTTATCTTTTATCGTTTTATATAGTGGTTCCCTTTATTATATTATTAGAGCACGAGCGTGTTTAGCTTTCTTAAAAAAAGTATATATATATATATATATATATATATATATATATATATATATATATATATATATATATATATATATATATATATATATATATATATATATATATATATATTGTTTATTATTATTATTATTTTTTTTTTTTTTTTTTTTTTTTTTTTTTTTTTTTTTTTTTTTTGTTCCGATACATTTTAATTTTTTTTTCTCTCTCTTTGGTCTCTTGGTCTGACCCAACCACAAAATTTTTTCCCATCGGCTCAGACCCCATTCCAAACACTGCAACTCCCCAGTCCTGATACTTACGATTATAATATTTATGATAATTATATGACTAGATTTAATTTTAATTTCTCACAAGTGGAATGCGGGAGGGGGGGAGGTCACGAGCACCATACCCCTATCAAGGGTCACGTACACCCTACCCCTGTTGAAGGTCACAAACAACCTAACCCTGTGGAGGATCACAAACACTCAACCTCTGTTGAGGGTTCCAAACAACCTAACCATGCCGAGGGTCACAAACACCATACCCCTGTCGAGGGTCACGTACACCCTACCCCTGTTAAAGGTCACAAACACGATACCACTGTCGAGGGTCACGTACACCCTACCCCTCTTGAAGGTCACAAACAACCTAACCCTTCAGAGGGTCATAAAACACCCTACCTCTGTCAAGACTACAAAATTTTCTTATAAATATATTGTAAGAATTGTTTCTTTCCATTTTTTACACATTATTATAAACCTGAAATTAAAATCAAGTAATATTATTTTTTTTATTTGTCTAAATGAAAATCACATCTCCAAAAAGTAAGTAATAAAGTGAGAAATTAATAAAATTAAAAAAGAATAATTTTATTAATAATTATTTTTGATATTTCATTATTTTTATTATTATTATTATTATTATTATTATTACTATTATAGAAATAGATATAATAAATGAATGAATTCCATTACCTATATATATTATATATATATATATATATATATATATATATATATATATATATATATATATATATATATATATATATATATATATATATATATATATATATATATATATATATATATATATCCTAATTTCATCATTTTTAATTCAACCTTCAAACATTCAATGACGAAATTTATTAAGAGGAAAAATATTTTCAGTCACTTAGT
>SEYY01015814.1:120000-122500 GCA_009176605.1 Armadillidium nasatum | reverse complement strand
TACTATAAATACGATGAAAATTTGCTGCAGTTATTTCCCTTTTACGAGTCACGATCTTGTATTTCCTCAATCAAAGGAATCAGTTGTGAAAAATGAAAATTTTACTTATCTGAATCAGAAAGTGTGTGTGTGTGTGTTTTAAAGATAGAACAAAATTTTCATAAAAAAAAAAGTTTTCTATCAATTTAAGTTTCTTTTGCTTTATGTTTGTAAAAGAGTTTTTCGGATCTAATAACGCAAGATAAAAACCTTAGTAATTCAAACTTGATTTCATTGAGATTCAATCATACGTCATTCTCCCCCTCCTCCTCCCCCCCAAAAAAAACGTTCTTAAAAAAGAAGTTCCAAAACTTGTTATTGTTGTTGTTGTTGTTGTTTGTTGTTGTTCTTCTTCTTCTTCTTCTTCTTCTTCTTCTTCTTCTATTTTTTTTTTTATTTTTATTATTATATTATATATATATATATATATATATATATATATATATATATATATATATATATATATATATATATATATATATATATATATATATATATATATATATATATATATATATATATATATATATATATATAGAGAAGGAAAAATTATGTATTAAAAATTGAATAGTTTTCTTTATGTAAGAGTTAAGGCAATAAAAGCGAGGGTTGATAAGTTTGCCAGTTTGCCTTGAATTTCACTTACAGGGATATATATATATATATATATATATATATATATATATATATATATATATATATATATATATATATATATATATATATATATATATATATATATATATATATATATATATATATACCCTTGATCTTATCAGACATCAACTTGGTTTATCTATTATAAAAGTATAGAATATAATTTTAATTATTAGATAACTATATAATATATTTTTAAATTTTTTCCTCTTGTGGCATTTTCCAAGCGCCTTGATATCTCCTTTGTTTTATCTATTCAAATCTTCTGAAAAATGGTTCCAGCCTTCGGCGACGAGATGTTCTGGCATTTCGGTTGTTGCTGTTAACTGGCTGACGAATTCCGATGCAACATCTCTGATATTATCTCCCTAATTCGTATAATTACAGCTTAGACGGGAAGGGTCCTTCGGAGTACGCAGAGTGCATAACCAAGTTGATTCTCTCTCTCTCTCTCTCTCTCTCTCTCTCTCTCTCTCTCTCTCTCTCTCTCTCTCTCTCTCTCTCTCTCATATGGAGACGTAAATTCCGTATTCTTTCCCTTCAACTAAACCCAACAAACCTTGGTGCAATTCTGCTTGTTATCTTAACTCTTTTATTGACGCAGGTATGATGTTTTCAAGAATAACTGTCGTCTTCAAACTTCAAGAATTGAAATTTCTTGAATATATTCTTCAGAAAATCATACAAAATTTAATCTAGTGTTATATTATAAATTCATTTCTTCCTTTAAAATACAATAATTGTTTTGTCTTCTTCTCTTCCTGACCCTTCCTTTAAAGTTTTATTACACAATTGTAAATTATGACGTAAAGAGAGAGAGAGAGAGAGAGAGAGAGAGAGAGAGAGAGAGAGAGAGAGAGAGAGAGAGAGAGAGAGAGAGAGAGAGAGAGAGAGAGAGATTTGGGTTGTAAGAAGAGTAAAAATATTATATCTAAAGAAATCCACTTTTTATTTTTTTGTTCTAATTACTCGTATGACATTTCTTATCAAGGGCCATAAATTCCAGAAAAAAAATGTACACGAACAAAGGTCACATGTACGTGTGTACGTTCATGAGCGTATACACACATGAATGTATGATTACATGTGCCCTTATATTACATATGCATCCTATTGCACAAGAACTTGATATTGAGATTTATTATACTAAAACTACTTTAAAAGTTATTTCAATTAAAAATCAAGTTTATATATATATATATATATATATATATATATATATATATATATATATATATATATATATATATATATATATATATATATATATATATATATATATATATATATATATATATTATATATATATATATATTGATATTATGGGAAGAAACATCTCAAATTTCTATGTAATATATATTAATAAGGAAATTCCGCATATATATATATATATATATATATATATATATATATATATATATATATATATATATATATATATATATATATATATATATATATATATATATATATATATATATATATATATATATATATATATATATATATATATATATATATTAGTACGTGCTAAGTTGGGCCAGAATATTGATTTAACAATCCTAACTTCCGCCCAACACAACACAGAGAGTATTTTAGTATTTCTCTGAACCTTAGGTATGGGTGCTTTCGGAATGCCTGGTATGCTCTTCCTATACGTATGTTTTGCCCACCTGCGTACTTTTTTTTTTTTTTTTTTTTTAATTTTTTTTTTTAAAGTTTGATAAAAAGAAATTTTCAGCAACTGTACTCCGATCTTTCTTGTATATTTCTATTCGGCGCAGAGAAAAAAAACCCGGTTGTT
>SEYY01015814.1:92500-117500 GCA_009176605.1 Armadillidium nasatum | reverse complement strand
CGCGTGAGACTTACCATCTTAAAGGTCGTTGGTTCGAGTCTTATCGCAGAGATTAATGTTTTCTATATGGAATTACTTCGTGAGAAGTTATAGGAGACTTTAAACTTTGAATACAACTGTCTGTGAGTGGGAGATTCGACCTTTGACCTCGTTTCCCTCTGCATGAGTTGGGGTCGGGGGAGTCCTTTGAGATGGCCTGCATGACAAGTTGTTCATAAGCCCCTTCATCGAGATTTCATTTTGAATCGATGTGGCTTAGTGGTAACTCGTGAGATTTAGCATCTTAAAGTTCGTTAGTTCGAATCCTACTGCAGACATTAATTTTCTATTATATATATATATATATATATATATATATATATATATATATATATATATATATATATATATATATATATATATATATATATATATATATATATATATTACCCCTTCTCTCGCTTGTTATTAAAATTATATTACTATTATCTTTTCATTATATATTGTATGTAATTATATTTTCTTTGTAAATTTTCTATTTGCATTTTACTCTTTGTGTTGCTTCTCACCTTTCATATTGTAAGTTTTATTTCCTTTTGTTTTCGGTTTTTTTTTTTTTTTTTTTTTAAAGCTTTGTCTCGATATTTTTTTTTTAAAGTTATTGCTCCGCCTATTTTTTTATTTCGTTCCATATCCATATTTGTAACAAAAACATTTCAAATTTTTTTTTATCATTGTCAAAAAAAAAAAAAAAAAAAAAAAAATATTATTACTATTGAAGTAGTTGTTAAAAGGAACGACTCCCATGTAACTGTACATATATAACATAAATTTTCATTAAAATTCCCAGAGTTGAGGCAGGACATTCAGCAACCTCAATTAAAGCTTTAATAATTTGCTTGTGAATATTTTTTATCGCTATACAAAAAAAAAAAAAAAAAAAAAAAAAAAAAAAATAAAACATTTTAAAAGATAATACTTAACAACATTGCCTGGGAAAGTCACATGATATACTTAATGTTTACACATTTCTGATACCAACCGTGACAACATAAACAGTGATTCAAATATAAATTTTATATATACTCTTGTTGTTATTATAAAATATCGATTTTCCAATTTTCTTATTGTATATAATATCGATTTTCCAATGAGCGATTAATTCTTAACAATTGAAGTATATAATAAAACTTAGTTTATCTCAGCAATAAAAGCCGATTTAAAAGATAGTTTAACAGGATTTCTTAATAAGAATATACTTAAAATTTTCAATTTATTTTTAATAAAGAATATTTTGAAACCTTTAAAATTTCAAATCTCATCTTCGATTATCAATATGGCTTCCCCTTCCCTATGTATTTCTCTCTCTCTGTCTCTCTCTCTCTCTCACTCTCTCTCTCTCTCTCTCTCTCTCTCTCTCTCTCTCTCTCTCTCTCTCTCTCTCTCTCTCTCTCTCTCTCTCTCTCTCTCTCTCTCTCTCTCTCTCTCTCTCTCTCTCTCTCTCTCTCTAACTCATCTCTCTCTCTCTCTCTCTCTCTCTCTCTCTCTCTCTCTCTCTCTCTCTCTCTCTCTCTCTCTCTCTCTCTCTCTCTCTCTCTCTCTCTCCTTTGTGGTGATTTTCTTCTCCTTCTCTCTAATTCTTGGTTCTCTTCTCTTCAATTAACTTAGTGAATCCTTTACTATGGAACTGGGCATACCGAAAGCTTTCAATAAAGTCTGGCATAAAATTTTCATCTCTAAATTTCCCTCTATCCTTCTCTCTGATATCCTTTCCGGTCGTTCTATAGCAGCTGAATAGAGGACCACAATTCTTCATCTAAATCTATCAATGTTGGTGTCAGAGTTCTAAAATAATAACCCCACATCTTTTTTTAATTTTTTTTAATTTTAAAATTTTTTTTTGTTTTTGTTTTTTTGTTAATGACCTCTATATTACTTCATCACCTAATCCACTCCTTACTGACGACTCCACCCTTCATTATTCCTTTCATTTTGAAAGGATATATATATATATATATATATATATATATATATATATATATATATATATATATATATATATATATATATATATATATATATATATATATATATATATATATTATATATATTATATATATATATCATATAAATTTTTAAAAAAAAAAAAATTTTCTCTCTCTCTCTCTCTCTCTCTCTCTCAAGTCTTTAAGTTTTCACTTTACATAATTAATATATATATATTATATATATATTTATATATATATATATATATATATATATATATATATATATATATATATATATATATATATATATATATATATATATATATTATATATATATTATATTATATAAATATACTGTTTCATTAACTTTTTTATTACCAAATTGACACCATTGTCAAATTTTATCACAGATTTTGTATTTTAAACACCTTTAAATATAATTATAATTACAAAATATTATTATAATTTAATGATAAAATATTATAATTACAGCAGTATAATTAATTATTCATTATCAGATAGACGCCATTCTTAAATTTTATAATAATAATAAAAAAATATAGAAAAGATTTAATTTTTATCTGTATTTTAAACAACTTTCAATACTACCTCTCAATGCACCCTTGATAATGCCCAAGGGCAGAGCCCGAAAGTTCTGTAATAAATGTATACTAGTACTACTTTGTATTAAAGTGAAATTAATATACAATGTTAATTACTTTTGACATTGCGAAATGCATTGAATTTCAAATCATACTTAGAAATTATACAACTGGACATATATATATATATATATATATATATATATATATATATATATATATATATATATATATATATATATATATATATATATATATATATATATATATATATATATATATATATATATATATATATATATATATATATATATTGGTGATGGCTTCCGAATCTGCGGAGCATCCTCATCAAAATTAACATCCGTATCCGCATCTTGCTAAAATCCGACATCCGCATCCGCACTTTCGAAAATTCAACATCCGCATCCATATCAGCACTTGACGAAAATTCTATATCCGCATCCGCAAATGAGAAAATATGACATGCGATCCATCACTAATATATATATATATATATATATATATATATATATATATATATATATATATATATATATATATATATATATATATATATATATATATATATATATATATATATATATATATATATATATATATATATATATATATATATATATGTGTGTGTATGTGTAATTAAACATTAAGTAATCGAAATACCTCCTCCTGGGTATATATTTTGTTCCTTCTTGTTGCAAGGTCAAAAAATGTGTTTTCTAATGCAAATCAATGTTGAGAAGAAAGTCTTTTTAACTTTAAGGTTTCTCAGACCTTGTACTTTATAAGCATTTATAGTCTTTTAAAGTGTGTTTCATATGTGTGTATGTGTGTGCTGTGTGTAGGTGTGTGTGTGTTAAGGTGTGTAAGGTTGTGTGTGTTTATGTATGTTCAACCTCAAGGTTAACAGCCCTAAGGTTGCTGCATGCGAGGGCCAAATATAAATGGGTTAATAGCCAAGATGATATTTAATTTCTTTTTATGTAATGATCTTACAGGAGTGTGTGTGTGTGTGTGTGTAAGAGAGAGTGGAGAGGGTACGTGTGTGTGTATAAATGTATATAATTTTTTTTTATATCTAAATTATATCATTTTTATTATTATTATTATTATTACTTTTTTTTTGTCTTATTAACAATTGACAAAAAAAGTATTTATTATTATTATTATTATTTATAATTTATTACAAAAAATAAAACATTATTATTATTATTATTATTATTATTATTATTATTAGTAGTAGTAGTAGTAGTAGTAATATTAAAATAACTTTTCTTTCTCTCCTATTTTTCTTGTAATAAAAACTTTTATTTTTTTTAAATTAACAAAAATCATCGTAAGGTATTCGAAGGATCAAGAGAAGGTCAAGATGACCCAAGTTTCTACAGAGGTCATTTAGATTTATTCACAAATCCTAATCTCCAAAATTATGTAGAAAAAAAAAGAAAGAAAGAGAAAAGAAAAAAAAAGAAGAAAAAATTGAACTTGACATGCTTTAAAAATGCTTTAAATGTGTGTGTGTGTGTGTGTGTGTGTGTGTGTGTGTGTGTGTGTGTGTGTGTGTGTGTATTGAAAATTTTGAAAATAGTTTTTATTTTTTTTAACATAAAAAATTTTGAAAAAATCTTGAATTGGTGTCAGCTGATTTTTGCTGTCCTAAGCAAAACAATTAATATGGCAACCTTCTTCCCTTTTCCCATTTGAAATTGAGGAAAGAAATTTAGAGAATTGTATACAATATATATATATATATATATATATATATATATATATATATATATATATATATTATATATATATATATATATATATATATATATATATATATATATATATATATATATATATATATATATATATATATATATATTATATATACCATGTCATTTCTATCATAAAATAATGGTCCCTTTAATTAATAATATAAAAATACATTTAAGATTTTAAGAAATTATAGGCCTATACTTTTAACTACAATTTCGATTTCGTTTTATTAAAATAAAATATATAATTAAAATCTTTAGAGTTTATATGACCAAAAACTTTCGATATTTTTATATGTATTTCTTGTATTGAAAACTCTAAATTGGCTTTCCCCCTCCTTGTAAGTTGGGGGGGGGGGGGATAAGGGTGATTTTTTTTTTTTTGGAGATCGGACTTCACCAACGAAGGCATATGACGTCCCTCCAGGCTGACAAAATCTGCCCTTCAGGTCGTTACGAGTTCAGAGCGAGTGAAACACGTACACGCGCAAAGAGAGTTCGTGACGCTATCCGAGTAAGGGGGAGAAGGTAGCCATTGATAATTTGTGAGCTCTAAGACAACGAATACCGACCGACAAGAAATTCAAGATTCACTGAAAATACACTGCAAATATTGTCCTAACGAATCGTTGGGACAAGTGGCAAAAATGTCAGTAAAATTTTCAATAGAGAAAAGACATGTTAAGCATAAGAAAGTTGCTTCACCGATTTTATTTTCTAATAAGAAAATAACAAAAAATTTGCTGCGACATTTTTGCCACTTGTCCCAACGATTCGATAGGACAATATTCGCAGTGTATCAACAATGTAAAAAAACAAAAAAAATTTAAGATTTAAAACTCTGTTTCTCATCAACTTTTTTTTGGTTTTTGTCATTTTACAGGCAGGCAGGTCAAGTTCATTTTTTTTTTTTTTAAGTATAGCATAAGGTAAGTAAATATAAACAATCTGAATGACCTCCCTTATAAACTTGGGTCATCTTGACCTTCTTCTAATCCATGGAGACTTGTGACCTTCGTTGAATACTTTAGACAGGTTTACTCTTTATTTGGTCTATTTTTATTAGAATATTATAAACAAGAGTAAAATTCCTTTTAATAATAAATAATAATAATAATAATAATAATCTCCAATGAAATAATGTTAGTTCTTCCAATAAAGTAGTTCTTCCAGTAAAGAAATTTGTCAACATATGCAGATAATACTAACCAGTCACAGCTGGTGAAAATAATATGGAGCTATTACCGTATTTCCTAACAAAACATCGTATAACATAACTTTTGAATTGATTTGCTCACGTTCTTCCAATCCAATTTGAATTTATATTTTCCAGTAATGCGTATTAAGTCTTGTTGACTTCACCTTTTAGGTAGAAAATAGTTTCAACGCTGAACATGATACTTATTCCAATAGCCTACTATGCTACATAGATCACTCAACAATAACTAAATACGTCTCTCATAACTATGATATTATAACTCCTTGACTAAGTGGACTTACTCTAGTGATTAGAATGTGATAAATGTGGTGATGAATTTTGATTAACATGTTTTTTGCGATAACTTTATTATTAATTTACATAGATTTTGCTCTCTATACGAAGTTTTATCAGTACAGATATTTTCAGAGTCAATAGAAAGTTAGCTCATCTTCACCAATTTCATGGTCGATCACAGACGTTTTATATTGAAGGTTCTGGAATTAATTGGTGACCTTTCAAGGTGTTTCGCATTGAAGGTTTATAGAACCGAATGTGCAGTAATGCGTATTTTTTGTACATCTTTACCTGCACAACAGCTTTTTATTCGTTCTTCTCTACTAAACTTAGATACCTTAATATTTCAACAGTAAAAAAAAAAAAAAAAAATTGGGATTTATTATATATATTATATATATTATATATATATATATATATATATATATATATATATATATATATATATATATATATATATATATATATATATATATATATATATATATATATATATATATATGTGTGTGTGTGTGTGTATGTATGTATGACTTCTAGTGTCAACATGCCAGAAGCGTACATAGTTTCCATCAGAAGTGGAAAAAATTCCATTTCTTAATCTGATTTATGGTCGCCATGACTCGACCGACACCCGACTTCCGAAAATGTGCAAGTAAAGTGGAAAAATTAGAGAGGAAAGTGTGTTCTAGTCTTTATCAGTAGAGTACATGTAACAAAGAGCATAGTGATCAAATCTAGAGTCAGAAAATTAGACAGGTAAATGATGAATCTGTGTTGAAAGACGAGTAACACTAGCGCTCTTCAGAAAAAGAAACTTGCTCTTAGAGTATTCAGAAAAGCAAGGTTCATTGTGATAATTATTTTAAATTATTTTAAGATTTATATTAATTGCAATTAATGACTTAGTACACATGTCAGATGCAGGAAGAAAAAGAAGACTTGCTACCTCAGGGATCGAACCACTGTATGTTGCAATTGAAAATCAACGTACTTCGGCATTGTAATATTGTAATAGCATAAGGAGGTTGATGCAATTGTTCTGTGATTAGAAAGAGATCACATTAAGTGAGAGCACGAGAACTTCAGAACACTTTGAGAAACTTGCATCTCTTAATTGACAGTAAATTCCCTGTTGAATGAAATTGGCTTATGATAATTTAGTTTTTATTTTAACTAATTTTGTTAACTCACTAAAGCAAAGATACTAAATTAGTTACTTCTGTTGGGGATCTTGAAGGTTGTATGAAAGTTCAGCATGAATTAGATAAACTTTTTGTTGGATAGATAAGTGTCATATGAATTTTAGTTAAAAAATGCAAAGTATTTCATATTGGTATAACCCAGATAAATATTTTAATTAATTATGAAATGAATGGGAAGTGGCAAGGGTTTGGTTATTAGTATTATTTTGAAAAAACGCCATTAACAAAACTAGCAAACAGGTAGACTTACTAATCGAAATGTTGTCTTTAATGAAAGAGGTAATAAGGAAACTAGAAAAGTTTGGTTAGTCCGTTAATTGAAGACTACATACAAAAATGTACAGTTTGGTGAAAAGCGGATTATCTGTGGTTCTGAAAATGTTATGAAATGGTATTGGTTGAAGGAACTGAGTGTGCTCATTTGTGGAAAGAAGGTTTCCTAGAAAGAATACGATTTTGGTTTATAAAATTTTTTTATCTTTAAAATCCGTTAAGGAGAGCAAATTCTTCATGCAAAACCATAATGGAAAAAACTGAGGCCGAAATAAATAAATAATGCTGCAACGCTAAATTATCTAATTTAAATACACAATTGGGTAATATACTAATATAATAGGAAAAAATCTTTTACGTCGGAATTTTAATTCACTGCAAACGTTCTGACGGCGTTCCACAAAGTTGGGGAAGGATGAAAATGATAATCCAGCTTCCATGCGGAAAGTTGGATCACTTTGCGTCTCCTACCAATTGCGTGAAAAAATGATTGGGATATTGATATAAAGTTTTGTTGGATGTTAGTACATGGATGCTTATCTGATAGTGTTTTGCTGTCTCTAATTTTCTTATGATTTTAATTTAATAATAATAATAATAATAATAATAATCAAACCTTTATTCATTGAAGTAAATTATTTAAATTAAATAAACGAATAAGTCAATTTGGATGGTATGGTTGTATCTAGGTCAACATTAAATTAAGGTTTCCTAACCAAAAGCTACCTGGTCAGAGGTGAAGGTGGTCATGTTAGTTCTTCTGGCTAGTTAATTAATCTTGAACTATTGTTGAAACGATCTGGATTAGAGTCGAAGCTGTGCAGAAGCATTTTTAATTAATTTATTAAAATCCAATTATTCCTTAAATATTAAGTTATATAGGTGGTTAAAAGATTACATCATGACTGTTAGAGCAAATAAATAAATAGTTAAATAAATTAATTAATTAATAAATATATTGGTAAATAAATAAATAAATTAATAAATAAATAAATTAAAAATATAGTGGAATTTCAACTTCGTTTCAAAATCATGATGTGAGGACGGTTATGAAGTTCAATGGCAAGTGCACTTGCCCCTGTATGCAATTGAAGTTGATACTGCTACAGATGATTTCGATTTCGGTCATTTCATTTAAGGTGTTTGAAACCTGTATTAAACATTTTCTAGTGGTTTTTAGTTTTATTTATTTATTTTCTTAAGTAGTGAATATCAATAAAACTTAAAGTCTGAACACGTTATAAAGCCTCTAAGATAGAAATAGAACTACTAAAACCATTTTTAGACTATTGCATATGTGAGAAAGTGAAATGTATGATTACCTTGGAGATTATTGTTATCACAAGGCGTCATCTGGAATAGGTATAGTTTATGGAATTTTAACAAGAGTAAGGAATAGATTTGTCAATATAAGAAAAGATAATTCTTTTCATTAGAGTGGTTAACTAGTATTTATTTCTAATTTTAGGAACTATGTATTTTTATTAATTTACACTAATACAGTAGGGATGTAAAAGCAAATGAAAGAAATTACAAGCTATTAAATTACTAAGCAAGATAAAATAATAAAATTAAATATGATAAATTTCATGAAATTAGGCATTATATTGATGAATGTAATGTGACTTAAGCCATAAGATGAATGAGTAGAGATATTTATCAGAATAAGGATATTCAAAATTTACCATATTTTTTATTTTTATTATTTTCATGGTTAATTGCGAAGACAAATTTTCCTGAATCTTTTTTTTTTTTTTTTTTAGGTTAATTGAGCTATTGAAAATGATTTTCAAATTAAAAATACCAAAAAATAAAAAAAAATTAATTAGCAAAGAGCATATCTAAGACCATTTAGCAACACATCATACAACTTTAATGGCGTACTATCATTTGGCTTTGTACTGACAGGTTGCTGAATGAGTATTGGAGGGAATCGAATGAAATTTTATAACTACTTCGGACTGAAAAATTTTTATTTTTCTTTAATATATTGAAAATACGAATATGAAATATTTTGAAGTAAAGTAAATTATGTATATATATATATATATATATATATATATATATATATATATATATATATATATATATATATATATAATATATATATTATTACTACCGCTTATGGGTTGAGGGGTATGGGGGCAGAGCCCTCTGTAGATAAACATTTATGTACCATGTATTTGCATCTTGTTTTATAATTATATGCATCAATAATAAGAAGTATATTTCAAGAAAAGATTACTTTAACTTAAATATTATTGCAGTATAACAATGAAAATATAAATACATGGCACACAATCATTTGTATTCTTGGGATGGAGTCTCCCGTATCCCGCAACCCATGAGTAGTAGTGATATATATATATATATATATATATATATATATATATATATATATATATATATATATATATATATATATATATATAATTTTTTTTTTTTTTTTTTTTTTTTTTTTTTTTTTTTTTTTTTTTCATTTTTTTTTTTTTTTTTTTTTTTTTTTTTTTAAAAATTTTTTTTTTTTAACCTTTCTTTTCACTCCTAGGTATCTGTAAAATTTCATGTGATTCCCTTTGACTCTGATCTAGCAACCTGGCAGTAGAAAGCCAAATTACGCCATTAAAGTAGCACAATGTATTGTTAAATTGTGATAATTATTACCCTTTGTTAAATTTTTTTTGTGGTGTTTTTAGTTTACAAAAATGTTTTCTGCTGCTCAGTTAACCTAAAAAAAATTATTAAGACTAATTCATCTTTGTAGTTTTGATATACAAAGAAAAAATGACCATTAGGCAAGATACATAAATTTACCATTTTTATTAATCATGACTCACAGGTTGGGGGCTATATTCATTTTTTATTTTGTATATATAATTACTTTTATTAATCACTACTCACAGGTGGGGAGCTATATTCATTTTTGATTTGATCATATTATTGTTAGAAAATTAAGTGGAATGTAATTTAATGCTATATAGATATATAGATGCCAAAATTTTCTTATTCAGTAATAAATTCCTAAAAATTGTATTAGTTCAATAACAAACTCATATTACTATCTTTTGAATAATAGTTTCCTTTATTTTGTCAGTATAAAATAGATTATTAAATATAAATATTAAATATTTTACTCTGAAAATTTATTATATTACAGGTAAATAGTAATGTATAATTTCTTTCTAACTTGTTTGAAAAGAAAACAATTAGCTTATAAAACATTGTCAACAAACAGACTGTAGCTAGGTGCAAGTGATGTTTAGAAATGGATCTGAATAATATTCCTTTCTCTGTTGTTGAGTATTTGAGGGATCATAGTGGCTACCAGTGTGGATATTGCAAATCTCCAGATACAAATTACAGTCATGGTAAGATATATATATATATATATATATATATATATATATATATATATATATATATATATATATATATATATATATATATATATATATATATATATATATATATATTTTAAGTAAAATTTTTATAGATAGTACAATCTATTTAGCAACCTATATTTACCTATTGTTAAATAAGGAAATGTTAGGATGAGTTTGTCATTCAGAAAGCTTATTTTTGCATATATATATATATATATATATATATATATATATATATATATATATATATATATATATATATATATATATATATATATATATATATATATATATATATATATATATATAAAATAAAGATTTTCAAAAAAAAAAAGAAGCCATGTCACATTAGTCAAGTTCTGAGGCCATTCCGAGTTAAAATTTCCTTCTCACCAAAGTGAGTCTTATACTTTGACCAAGTCTTCCATCTTCAATTCACAATATCTGGACCACTTTCTTGTATATAACAAGGATTTTAATTTTTTTTTTACATAGTTGAACCTTTTTGGTTTTCCACTATCCATATATGATAGAATTTACTTTGGAAATTAAGTATTAACGATATTTAAATTTAATATTAACAATAATTACAATTACAAATTATTATTTAATTTCAGTAGCCAAATCAATATATTATTGTTAAAATAATTTTAAAATTGAAATATTTTGTATATTAATAGGAATGTGGGCTCATAGAATGAATGTTCTTTCTTACCGTCATCTTATTCATCGTGGATGGAGAAGAAGTGGAAAATATCTTTATAAACCAACAATGGGAAAGACATGTTGCCCGCAGTATACTATTATTAGGTACTATATATATATATATATATATATATATATATATATATATATATATATATATATATATATATATATATATATATATATATATATATATATATATATATATATATATATATATATATATATATATATATATATATATATATATATATATATATATATATATATATATATATATATATATATATATATATATATATATATATATATAAAATATAATGTTGAAAATAGCTTAATTAGGATTGTGTCATAGATATTTTTCTCAAAGACGGATTCAGACCTTTAAATATGATATGTTAAAAATAATAGTGAAAAAATATATACATACAGTAAAAAATGTAAAATCGGTTACATTAGAAATAAATAAATAAATTCCATAAATATACTCTCTATTTGGTATTTTGTAAATTCCTGATTCCACAAAGAGTATTAAACTTGTTATCCTTATTTCGGAATTATTTATCTCCGTTTTAATCTGCAGCAGAGTTTAACCAGTCACAAAGACCACGCCAGTATCTAGTAATTTAGTCTACCAGATAGATCTCTATATTTTACTCTCTTAACTCCATGAATAAATCTTCTTAAAAAATACACAATTCAATAAAATTCACCCCAATTTTGAACAACTACTATTCCAAAAGTTACTTTGATTAGTAATTTGACAATTACATAAATTACCAAGGCTCTAGATAAATAAAAATAAGGTTTAACTAACATTGATCAATATTTATCTCTCATAGTTCATCGTATATTATTTGAAAAATACAAAATTCAGAATTTATATTACTTCCAAATTTAAACATTTACTTTTCAGAAACTTTGATTTTAATCTGAAGTTCAACAATGGAAAGAAATCATAAAGACCATATGCAATTAAACATTAATATGGCATAACTGACAGACCACTATTTAGCAGTCGAAATCCCCTGAATATCATTATTTAAAGTAATACAAAATTTAATAAAATTTACCACTTAATTTGAGCACCTGTAATTGATTGACAATTATAGCTCAGATTATAGCTAAATAACTAATCATTAACATTGTTGTAATTAACATATGTTGAAAATATTGAAAGTTATTATTAAATTAATTGTTAAAATAAGTAATAACATACATTTGTGTAGACAAGAACCATAGTAAAAAGAAGCCACAAAGCTGAATAAACCCATTGGTCAGAAGAATGGTGGGACCCAAGCTAAACCAAGTACAAACTATTGAAATAGTTGATCAACAGCTTTGCTCATTTGGGACAGACAGAATGTAGAGTGTGTGATTAAATTGGATGTGGTAATAGGAAAGGTGTCATAGCTTTGTTTAACTTATAACTAATTTATAAGCCAATCAAGTCAATGAAGAAGTTGAAAAAAATATAAGTACTATAAATAAATTAATTGCTCCAATTATTTACAGAATTGTCCCATTTATAATCTGACTCGGCATCTATTTTCATATTTCCAACATATATATATATATATATATATATATATATATATATATATATATATATATATATATATATATATATATATATATATATATATATATATATATATATATATATATATATATATATATATATATATATATATATATATATATATATATATATGCACTAATAAAGAACTTGTAATTTATTTTTACCTGATAGGTGTGATGCTGAAAACTTTCAATTAAGCAAATCTCAGAAAAAAGTACTGAAACGTATGCATGCTTTCTTAAGTAATGGTGCAAAAGAGAAAACTTCTGGTGCTGAAGCTAAAAGGTATATATATATATATATATATATATATATATATATATATATATATATATATATATATATATATATATATATATATATATATATATATATATATATATATATATATATATATATATATATATATATATATATATGATAGAAGTATTATGTTGAACAATGAAATGAGGAGAGTAGTATTGGTCATTGTTTTCTTAAATTCTTAAAAAAGTTTTTATCTGTATAATTGTCTATATATATATATATATATATATATATATATATATATATATATATATATATATATATATATATATATATATATATATATATATATATATATATATATATATATATATATATATATATATATATATATATATATAACTTAAGCATTTGGAAAAACATCTGCACTGTATCCAGTTTATTTCCACTGTTTGCATCTTCACTTACTAGTATTCAAAATCTAATGTTTATTAACATTATAGAGTAGGTTAATTAGAAAATAGTAAATGGGATTAAATAATAAAAAGAATAAGTTCATTTATTTTTTGCTACTGAGATTAATTTATTATTTATTTATTTCTTAATTAATTCATCAATATAATTTTTCGGTTTAATTATTTATTTCTTCAATTCATGTACATACGTTATTTTTTTCAACTAAATTTAGCTTTAGGTATATATATATATATATATATATATATATATATATATATATATATATATATATATATATATATATATATATATATATATATATATATATATATATATATATATATATATATATATATATATATATATATATATATATATATATATATATATATATATATATATATATATATATAGACACTGGTAAATCCGAAGGTGAATTGTGTTTATCAATGGAACAAGTAGAATGTCCATTTGAACCCAAAGGATCGATTGCAAATACCTCAGATATTCTAATGAAGGATTTAACAAAAGGTATACCGTATATATATATATATATATATATATATATATATATATATATATATATATATATATATATATATATATATATATATATATATATATATATATATATATATATATATATAATATATATATATATATATATATATAATTATATATATATATCAGTGAGGTTTTGAACACACTCACTTCTATATTATCTATTTCTTCTAATAGAATATGCGAATCACGTCGACCTTTGATTTTGGAGTTTGTTTGCCCAAATGCTTTTTCTTTGGTGGAGTCTTCATAAATATTTTGATAACTGTCTCCTGTATGACCATTTGCATTAAGTAGTTATTTATTTTAATTTTACTTCGGTTACCTTTAGGTTTGTTTTTGTAGGCCTATATAAAATTATAAAAGTTCTTTATTTTTATTCCTTATATTTGTGTAGGAAATAATTTTGTATAAATTTAACAGACAATTATCTGAAATGAAAGTTTTTATATTCTAATTTCATATAAATAAAATTTTTTAACTTATTATTTAATGGAAATTGTTAACTGTGATAAAAATGTTGTTTTATTGGTATTTTTTTTTATTTTTTACTATTTCTGCTTGTTGACTAAAGACCAGGAATTCGCGCTCTTTTGTTATTTTACTTGCAAAATGACATAAAGAATTATTTTTGAGTTAAAACTCGGAAAAATAAAACGTGTTATTTTCTTGATTATGGAGAATTGAGAAGATTTGTAATAATGATTGAGATACGAGATGAATATACAGTTCATATAAAGGGCACTGTATTTTATCGTATTTTGTAGTCTATATGTTATAGATTATTAAGAAGTATGGTAATTGTATTTAATTTTTTAAAATCACATTCAACTGTCTTAGTTTCCTTAAATTGCAAACTAACTTCTTGTCTTTTTATAGTTTTTCTTTAAAATGTTAATATACATCCTTGTTTGAATAATTATTTGACCTTTAGAGTTTTCGTAGTGCCCTCAGCATAATAGGAAAGGTTTTCATAATAATATGTTTACTTTGTTTGCTCTTATTTTCCCTTTCAGCGTCGTCAGGAAGTGTTGAAAAAAAATCAACACCTCCGTCATCAGCGCAGAATTCTCATAAACCAAGTAATAGTCGTCCTAATCCTCCACCTCCTGTAGCAAATGAACAAAGTAAAGCAGGTGCCACACCAGGTTAGCTTTTATGATCAAACTAATATTATAGTAATTTATTCAGATCTTTATAATTTTTCTTGCCAGTTAATTTAGGATTGTTCCTTAGACTTTATTACTTGATTTAGCTCATTCCATACCTATACGTTTCCAAATCTATTATCTGTTACTTTCTCTAAACATTTTGAACCACTTACGCTTGTTCCTAATTTTTTCTCTTACCTTCCCTTACATAGTTGGGTTTTTTTCTTTTCTGTTCTTTACTAAGATTGCTCTGAACAATACTGAATTTCATTTGTGCCTATAAAATGCATATATTTATTTGTTTCTTGACTTAAAACTGATCTTTTTCTTTCTAATATTTTTATTAGGTGTTGGACAGGACCCTTCTAAACCACTGTGTAAAAAGGCAAAAATTTTGCGAATGGAAAGGCGGGCTGCTAAATTGAAGGCATCCGGTGTCACGCCTAATATCTTGACGAGCCCTAAAAAAACATCAAATGAACCCAAATCTTTAGAGGATTTTATAAATTCTCCGTTACCAGAACACCCAGCGCATAAGCTTGAGGTAAAAGAGTTTTTCTTTATAATTTTATGACAAAAGAATGGAAAAGATATTCTTTTTTTAATTTTAACTCTTAGGCTGTAGAAAAGGGTTGGGCGTATTATGGAGAACAAGTCAAATATAACAACCCTCTGCTATTTATTTATTAACAGGAATGAATGTCAATTACATTATTTTGCGGTTTCTTGGAAAATACATATTATAATAATAATAATAAATAATAACAATAAAACTACATAAATCATGGTGTAAATATCAATAATAAAATGCACAAGGACTTATAGGACTGTTGTTTATGAACTAAATATAAGAAATGTATATGTGATCTGCCAATTTAAAAAAAAAAAAAAAAATTATATGAATTCTCATTCAATACATTTGCTCAAGTAGTTAGATATGTATGCATAGATGGAAATGGTTGCTTGCTTTGATTATGTATGGTCTGGTCTGCATTTGAGTTTGAGTAATAAAATTACGAAGCTATTATTATTATTATTATTATTATTATTATTATATTATTTTGATGAAATGCATGCAAGATTACCTCTCCCAAGTTCTTTTCATCTTAAATAGATAGATATTTTATGTAAATTAATTTTTGTTTTAACTTTTTTCATTTATTATTATTATTATTATTATTATTATTATTATTATTTGTTACTATTATTATTATAATTTTATTCTTTCTTTTTAAAAATTTTCTATGATGTATGAAAATTTATTTTTCCAAATAAGACGACCATCTAATGTTTAATTTGTTTATAGGGATAGATTAATACAAATAAGCTATGTCTAGTATCATAAGGTAATCTTATGTACTTTGTAAGTGTTTGTATTTGACACCAGGTTCGCCTGGTGTTAGCACTTCCGCAGGATGAAGACTATGTAGCTACTTTGGATAAGTCTCACGCTCTTTTTAAAAAATATCAGATGGCAGTTCATAATGACCCTGAAAGCCGTTGCAGCAAATCGAGATACCAAAACTTTTTGTGTAAATCTACTCTACAGGTGATGAAACTGTATAGATCTTTGTAAATATAAGAAGGTGAAGTTGACCAGAAAGTTTTGGGATTTTTTCATCCATTCTCTCGTTCAGTTAGAAGTTTTTTCCTGAACTGGGTGTTAATTTAATTAAAGAGCTTATATTTTGTTGAAGATGGGGAAATGCATTGTCATTTGCTATTGGAGTCTTTTTAAAATTTTTTTTTTTTAATTTAAATTTTTTTTTTTTTTAAGATTCAAACGCCGAGTATTCATTCGTGTATTCTTTCGATGAATATGCTTAAATTAACGACATCTATAGGTGTTTGATATTAAAATGTTGTTTAACTAAAACAAGACTGTTATAAGTAGGATTATCAAGATGTTGAGAGTAAGGTAATGAAAAAATGCATGTTACTGTAATTTAAACCACATTTCCCCAAAGAAAAATAAACTGGACCTGAGGCTTTTCGGTAGGGGAGGTATATGTTATTTCATGTTGTAAATTTACATTCCACGTATTAGTATTATATTCGTTCTTACACATCAGATACCTGTTAATAATAGTTTAAACTAAAAAAAATTGCAATGGGATAAGGAGAAAAAAAACAACATGATAATGAGGCAAGATGATAAAGCACATAAATGAGTAACTCTGTTGGAATGATGGCAGAAATTGAGGAAAGAAATGTACGAAATGGAAAGCTCCATAATTATGGTACATTGGCTCAACTGGAAATAAAAATTAGATGATATCTAAAGCAGAAATAAAGGAATGTATATAGAGGAGAGGTTAGCTTTCTCTTTGGTGGATGGATTGTACTCTTACTGATACAATAGGAATTGAATCAAAGCATATAGCAGTTTAGAACATACATTGCTTAATGCAAGTATGGTATAATGTAATATTATTTCTTGCGATGAGAAAATATTTCGATTAAATTTTTTTTCAGTATTATATTATTATATTGTTTTAGTTTTTTTGTCTTATTATTCGAACCAGAATTGCGAGACAAGATAAAAGCTTTTTAAACAAATCATAATAATTGTTGTCCCCTCTTGCCATTTTCTATTACAAATTTTTTTTTAAAGATGTAGTTGTCAAATATATTTTTGTTTTTCTTTTATTATTATTATTATTATTATTATTATTATTATTATTATTATTATTATTCAGATTGAGGGGTATTTAAACTATAAATGCAACCTTAATATGGGAGTATTTATGAAAGCATTAGTTTAGGTTAGGATTACATTAAAGGAAGTAAAGTTTTCACCCCTATATAATATATATATATATATATATATATATATATATATATATATATATATATATATATATATATATATATTATATATATATATATATATATATATATATATATATATATATATATATATATATATATATATAATTTTTTTTCTCTCTCTACATGTATCATATATATATATTTATAACTTACATATTATTAATACTTAGGTACTTTTTTTTTTTTTTTTTTGTTTCACATAAATGAATTACTTTTCAATTTTGTAAAAAAAAAAAAAAAAAAAAGCAAGCAAGCAAGCAGTAAATTTTTAAACCAAAATAAATTACATTTAAATGAGAGTTTTGGGATCTGACTAACTTTAATTTTGTCATAAAGATTGGATTGTTTGATTAGAATGGAATTGTTTTAAAGAGAAATAAATTATTCATATATTAAATATAAAATATTTTTCAAAGTATGCGCAAAAGTTTTAATTTATAATTTCTGATGTTAGTGCTTATCTTAATGGGGCATTATTTCAACTGTTAAATTTGTAAAAAATAAACAATATGTATTTATGGTTATTGAAATGATGATTTGGAGAATCATATGATAACTATAATTTAAAATTTTCTCTCATTTTCCTCTTCTTTAAATGATTCTAATACAAAAATTATCTTAATTGGAAAATATTTACAAGAATTTATATTTATGAGAATAATCTTAAAGAGAGTTTGCTTAATAACAAATGTGAAATTTGTAGTTCTCACTCGCATGCAAGGGGTGGGGGTGGGGGTGGGGGCTTTTACAATGAGATAACTAAGAGTTATATTCCCAAGATTAGGACGCCAATTTCAAGCTCTGTTTTCTTTAGAGGAATGTCTTCATTACCTGTGAAGTTTTAGGTTTCATTTCATGAAAATAACTCTTTGTTATAATTGTGGTTCCAAGACATATTTTTATGCGTTGCAGTTTCGCTTAGTTCCTGTGAGTTTTAAAGACACAGAATTTTCCAAAACGTTCCCCGAGGCATTTGAACTGTTCAGAAAATACCAGATGTCTGTTCACAAAGACCCTCCCGAGGAATGTGATGAAAAATCATTCAAAAACTTTCTGGTTGACGGACCTTTATCGGTACGAAAATTGTTTTGTTTTTATTTATAAAAATATACGTTTGAAAACCACAGGAGAAAAACATGCTGTCCAATTTTTTAAAAATTTTTTTGTTGTTGATGTCGTCTGGTAAAAGGGAATAGTTTATTAAGATATCACTGAAATGGGGAAACGACTTTTCAAGTTAAAAGGCATAAGGCTCTTTAAAAAAAAAAATATTACAAGACCAATATTTAAATTGCTCAACTATGTAAAAAAAAAAAAAAAAAAAAAAAAAAAAAAAAAAAAAAAAAAAAAAAAAAAAAAAAAACAGAAAGCAAAACAGTATGACGTTTCATGTTTTTCCCTTGCGGTCTTCATGTAGGGCCTTGGTAATATTAATAGTTGTTTTCCTGTATCACCCTTAAACTCCTATTTATCACATATATATATATATATATATATATATATATATATATATATATATATATATATATATATATATATATATATATATATATATATATATATATATATATATATATATATATATATATATATATATATATATATATATATACACCCTTCGCTTTGTCCCACATTGGGAGTCATTTTTAGGTTCACCCTTTTTCAAATAATTGTAATATATTGGGGATATGTCCCATGGCTTTCCATCTTTCATTTGGTGCACTTTATTATGGTAATCATACCCTTCACCTCCATCAGACTGTTCCTTATCACGCATTTCATTTCCCTATTTCTTACATTTGTAATCCAATCTATCGTCTTTTCCAATCTTTTTATTTAATCCCAAAAATACCTTTCGGATCTATTATTCAGAATCATTTTTTTTTTCCTAGTTATTTAGAGTAATTGAACTAAAGTCCACTGTGAGAAAAAAAAAAAAAAAAAATCAATTTTTTTTTACCCTTCTAGGCAATGTTTAAAAATTGCCTAAGACCACCTAGTGGCCTTTTATTAATCTTTCGTTTCATTATATATATATATATATATATATATATATATATATATATATATATATATATATATATATATATATATATATATATATATATATATATATATATATATATATATATATATATATATATATATTGCCAATTTAGATTTCCTCTATTGTTATATTATTATTATTATTTATTATTTTTTTTTGTGTGTGAATTAATTATTATTGATTCAGTTTTTTAAATAATGTGGTGTGTTGTATATAAATAGTAATTGTGAAATTTATATGCACATTATTTTGCTGTTGTAGCCATACAAAGGTGCTGGTTCACCTCCCAAAGGATTCGGTCCTTTTCATTATCAATATTGGTTAGATGGAGAATTAATAGCCGTTGGGGTGTTGGATATTTTACCAGGCTGCGTTTCTTCTGTTTACTTTTATTACGATCCCAAGTACTCTTTCTTATCACTAGGAACTTACTCTTCTTTAAGGTGAGTGCTTAATATTGGGAAAGACCTTTTTTACTTGTATGTAAAATTGATTATGATGTTGAGATTTGTATTTTCTTTTTCAGGGAAATTGCTTTGACACAGGAGCTAAAAGGAAATTCAGAGTTACATTGGTTGTACTACATGGGATTTTACATCCATTCATGTCCAAAGATGCGTTACAAAAAACAATATACACCATCCTACCTTCTTTGTCCTGAAACCTATCGATGGGTTCCCATTGAAGAGTGTTTGCCGAAATTGGATGTTAGTAAATACTCGAGGCTTTATGATTCATATGTTCGGAAGGAAGTTCTAGATATAAACAAGGTTTGAACTCTATTGTTTCTGCAGTAATTTATTTTATACAGTTGATGTTCGATTTTCAATTAAGGATAGAATGAAAATGGTGTTCCAGTTGTCTTGTTCTTAAGAACTTCATTTTAAGAAAATATGTGAACTTAAAGAATTTTAAAGACATATTAACATTCTTTATAAAATTCTTCACATTTTTCAATTAATTTAAAGTAATATCAGTCATATAAGGTATTCATTTTGTTTGGAGTATTTTCAACTTTTTGAGATGATCTTGTATCATCATTGAATAGTATGTTTTTTTTTTTTTTTTTGTTTTTCATACCGCTGATCAGGCAGGTGCCATGCCTTTCAGCAGTGTTATTATTGCTTACCGGAATAGGAAATCTAAGTAAAAATAGTATTTTTTGTTTATTTTAATACGCAATTAAAAAAATTTAAACAAAGAAATGACAAATACGAGTTTGAAAACAAACAAAATAATATAAAAATTAAAATCGTAAATCCTCAAAAATATTTGAAGTCAAAAATAAATTTCTGTCCCTTCCTAAGCTGCAGCTTTTTCTCTAATACAAAAGGAAATAAAACTAATATTTAAAGAAACAAAATTGTAATATTGATAAATATTATAATTTACGACCTCGGTGTTTATTTTACAATGTAACAAAATCATCAATGACATTTCCTGTAAATACATATACATTATTTCTTTATTGTACTTCATCTGATTGAAGACTATCTTTGTTTTACTTCATCTCTTTTTGATATATCTTTTGATCTCTACCTGTCCTCTGTCCAAAATTATTTTCTCTAAGTTGTCCTTTTCAGCTTTTATGGATTAACCACTAGGTATTACCACCCTAGAACTATAAAAGACTTTCAGATCCAGAGTGTCCCTTTAATTAAAGGAGAATAAATAAACCTTACCAAAATCATCATATATATTTTAAACGTTTATCCATCATCCCTTTAATTCCAGTAGTAATAATTGCTGACAGCATAGAGAGTATATGATGTGGTAGTATAAACAATAATAAATAAATAAATAATTTTCACTTGTTACACTATTTAAACTTTTCTATCATTTTACTTCTAACTACACACTTCTTTCACACTCTTACCTTGTGGAGATCTTATATTTTTCCTTTTTATTATTTTGATTTACTGAATTCTTAATGCTTTTTAGCAGAAAATACTATCTCTGTTTTAGCCGCTGGACTATTTCTCCTTTCTTATACTATAGTTACAATGAACGAACTCTAAATCGCGGGCCTCTTTGTTTGAGGATAGTTCGTGTGACCCATCATTCACATTTATCATCTTTCCTGTCGTCTGAAGAAGTGTTATAGACTTTTCAAGTGGAGAGCATGAAGGAATAACGGACTACCTTCTACGACTGGGGTTAGACGATAGGAAAGAGAAAGGATGATAAATGTGGAATGATGGATCACACGAGCTATTGAAGAAGTGTTATAAACTTTTTAAGTCGAGAGCATGAAGGAACAACAATTTCCTTCACTTCCTTGAAGGTCACTGTTTCAGGGATTATGGCTTTATTTTGAATTTCATTTTTTCTTCTTAGTAAGAGTTTCGTTTTATTTCCACCAAAAGATTCATTTAAAAAAAATCTATCAATCGTTTTGAATTTGAAACCTGCAGTGAGGTTGTACAAAGAGAAGCAGATAATAACGTTTACAGTAACGTATTGATTAATTGTTGATAAATAAATAAAAAAATAGATCAACTTAGTATATTGTGCAGCTAGAGTTGAATAAATGGTACTATGTGAATGTCGTATGTTATCCTGAAGCATGTTGAACTAGATGCTGTAAAATTTGTGTACCTTCTGGAGTGGTTATAATTGATGTCTCTTCTGCTTTTCATTTTCCACATTTGCTCAGTTGGCAGTAGACCGAGAATCGACTGTCGATGAGGGGTCTTACACATGAAGCCAATTCCAAAAGATATGTACTGTGTAACCGGTGATGTCTATTTAATAAATAATTCCGTCATGTCATTTCATTGTATTGGATATAAAGAGAATATGTCTATATTTGAAAAAGGACTCTGTGTATCTTTCTTGTCATCTAAAGCAAGCTCGAGAGCAACAAAATAAGAAAAAATGAAGCTTTAGTTTTTTATTAAGTGTTAAATTTTATTAGTTTTTCATTGTTCCATTGAGATTAAAGTAAAATAGTCGTAAATATAATGACATTTTAAAATGGGGATTATAATCGTACCTTAGAGAAGTATGGTTTTAAACTAGACATTTATCCTGTTGTCATGCTATTTGCAGTGTGTAAGTAAATTCAGAATATGAAAAATCTGATTTGATTTACTGGATAGGTAAGGTACGGAAAATAGTTTTTCGTATATTTGAATAAAATTGTTAATATCTCTGAATCGTATTGAAAAAAAGTTGACTGACGTTAACGTTTTCTCCAAGATCGTACTGTGACTATTATAACCAGCATTTTAATCAAAACCTACCTTTGTTTTTATAACTTTTAAATCGCTATAACTAAAGAAGTGGTTTTCAAACTTTTTTTTTTTTTTTATTGCACTGCATCGTACCTTTAGTTTTTAATTATTTTTTTTTTAAAGTAGTGACGTAAGCGGAGGATGAAACTGTACCGCACTCTGATTCTAGGATAATTTTTAAAAATTTTTTTTCCTTAGTGTACTAATCTTGATACAAGCAATTTTTAATCTTATGTCCAAATCGTAATAAGATTATTTTTCTACCACAACTGAAAGATTAATATACAGTAATTATTACTTGTACGGAAAAGTAGTTTTTATACACCACTGCAAATTTGAAATTCAGATTTTACCTATTTTAAGCTAATTTAAACTTCATACTGTAAGTAGCAGAGCTGCATAATTATGATCACAGAAAGAGAATTATGATTGCTTAATCATACTTCTCCTAAATGTAATTTGGTATAATCTATTTTAATTCCAAATCATTTTTAATTTATGAAATTTTTTAAACATAATTATATACTGTAATTGCAAAAACTTTAAAAAAAATAGTGTGTGGGAACAAACCACAGTTAAATATATTAATATAAGTGGAACAATAATTGTAATATTATTTTACTTCAAGAAACCAATCATCTTCTTTTTTTTTTTTTAATATGATTAGGTGTTTACACTTTACAGTACTTTAAGAGTATCCTGGAAAAAGTATATCCTACTACAGTATTAAACTAAGCCAGTGATTATTTTATTAATTTTCGCACATAATTTCATTTTGCAAACAGCAAAGCTAAAGAATTCTTTCTTTTTAAGATATTCATACTACTCTCAAACTTAACATTTTTGAATTATATCTATTTTTAATTTATATTATGATTATTATATATATACTTATAATTATCAATGGTGAGCTGCAAAAATATTAACAATCAGTTCTCTGCCTAGTAAAATGTTAACAACCAGTTTGCTTCCCTGGGGAGAAAAAATAACCAGCTCCTCAAGCCAGCTCTAGCCCACCACCACAGTTTATAACTACTTCGTTTAAACTATTATGGAAACTTTTCAAAAGGTGGTGGCATCACTATGCCCAAATACCAAACGATATACCGATATCACTAAATAGCTTTTTCAGGCCCATATGTTGGTTCTTTTTTTGCTACTAAACATTAATTTACTTTTTCAGTGGACAGACAACATACTTGCTCTGCGTTGGAAACATGACTTAACCAGACACAATACTATCATTACTGTAGTATGAAAATTTTACTATCATTGATTCCCAAATAATAGATACGAAATTTCACAATATATATATATATATATATATATATATATATATATATATATATATATATATATATATATATATATATATATATATATATATATATATATATATATATATATATATATATATATATATATATATATATATATATACACACACAGGTACCGTGTCTTTATAACAGTGAAAAAATATT